>PVJX010039697.1:0-15620 GCA_004027295.1 Dolichotis patagonum
AAAAAAAAAGCAGGAGAGTGAAAGCGAGTGGTCAACTTTCTTAGAGGATCCATCAAGCTGACCTCCTGTCAGGTCATGCCTCCATGCCTCACCTGTCAGGATTTTACTGTCTGGGAAACTTTAACCACAAGGAATTTCCAGTTTTACTGTTCTGAGCACATTACCATTCTGAACAAAACCACAGACCTGTTAATAAGGCAAAAGGAGAGAATGAATACAAAGATACAATTAGCAATATCATCTATAGTAGGAAAATCACTTTCCAGAGATCCTGACACATAGCAAATGCTTAATCAGGGTTGGCTATCACAATTTATGATTTTTATATAACCCCAGCTGCTCTTGGGACTAGTGCCTGACCCTGAAGCCACACTTATCCTATTTATATGCAGCCTCTGTCATCCTACCGAGTTCCTGTTAGCTTCAACTTGGTACCTGTTTCCTTTTTCCCAGTCACTGCTCAGAATCAGCCTGAGATGATTTTATGTGTCCACTGCACAGCCCTTTCCTCTCATCTGCTGCTGCAATCTGCCTCCCTGCCTGTGCAGCCAAATCACATCCTGGACCACCCAGTTCAGAGACAGAAGCCTAATCTTTTTTTGGAAATCCCAAGGGGAACCTGCATGCTAAACAAAGTCTCGTTGCTCCTCCATTGGCCTCTACCTCTGTATAATCACACATATGCCAGAAAATTAATTCTAGTGACTATCATCCTTCACCAGGAAATCATCTCTAAGAACAAGTATTGTTGAGCATTAGTGGAGAGTTTACTGGGGACTTTACTCAATTTCAACTCTTAAAGGGCCACTTCGTCTGCTAGAGCAGTCTCCAAATGAACCCTGCAGAAACCAACATTCACACCCAAGTCTGCTTGTGCACATTTGTAAGAATTTTCTTAAAGTATGCATTCAGGAGGAGACTTACATGGCCACTGGGGGTACCTATTCTAGGTCTTTACTATACAGTTACAAATTACTTGCCAATGCTGTTCTTCAAATTTATAGCCCCACCTACTGTGGTTAAGATTGTCAGTTTTTCCGTATTCTGACTAATGTTCAATATTATTGGACTTGTTAATGTTTTGCAATTAAAAGAATAAGAAGTGACATCCTGATGTTTGCATTTTTACGAATACTAAGAACATGGGCATCCTTTACATGTTTCTTAGCCTTTTATAATGCATAGAATCTTAAAGGCAAGTCATTCATGTATAAGCATACTATACAGTGTGTAACCATGGACCTATGGAAAATTCCATTCATAGATTTATAAGACTCAGGCTTCCTTGGGTACAGCAAAAACACAATTAGTTTTCTGAGAAGAGATTGCAGCCTGACTGAGCCTTCTGAGTCAGAAGTCAGAGACTGAGGTACATGAAAGCAGAACCAGGCTTGAGCAAGACAGAGGAGTAACAAAGAAACAGAACTGCAAACCAGGAAGCACTGGCAGAACAGAACTCGCACTATTCATATTGGATCGTGCAGGGCTCCAAACAGCAATCTAGGGTTTTAGACTGGAGTCGGAAGTCTGGTTCTATCAAAAGGAGGCAGCTGGACAGCTGGGTCTTGGGAGTAGTTGCCAAAGCCTCTGTGGGAGTTTATCAAGCAGGACGGCATCCAGGAAGCATGGAGAAGTAACTCACAAGAGAAAAGGATATGAAAGAGGACAAAGGCTGTCAGAGAATGGTGCCTCACATAAAAGAAAAGTCTTCCTGATCTTAGGGGAATATGAGCTTCTGCATCACAGAGAATATAGGTGCTGACAGCACAGAACGGTGGGACAATGTAAGGACTGTGATGGTTCCCATAGAGGAGGAAGGACAATGTGACAGAGACAATTTGCTTGATCAATATCAATTATCTCTTATTTCTTTAAAAGTGCACCACTATTTTATTTGGGGTGACAGTATGCCCAGGGAAAACTGATTTTCAAGCGTCCCTTTAGGTTTGGCCAGTGAATTGTTAACATGTCATTGAATAGAGTACCTGAAACATTTCTAGATGAAGATGACTCAGGGAAAATAGACTCCTCTTCCTCTTCGTTGAATATTTCAACAACACTCATTTACATGCGTTGCATGGCTTCACATGAACAGAAATCAAGAGAGTTTGAATTCCCTGTGTCTCTGAGAATCATCAAACTGGCCCTGAGCTACCTATGTCTTTTATGTGAAGTAAAACAGCCCTATTTTGTTTAAGGCACTGTAAATGAGTCTCTATTAGTAAGAAAAGCAGGGTAAAGTATTTAAGGATACCCTAGTGTCTCAGGACACTTGAGAATATATGCAAAGATTTTAATAAAAACCATATCATGATAAGCACTCAGTCCTATCAAAAATCTGAAAAAGAGGTGAGTCGAATCTATAATTGCTATTTGGTCTTTGTGTATTTTCATGTAACATCACCCTGGATCTGGTCAGCAGCAGTCAAGGATTTTAAAATGGACATGATCACTAGGCTTTAGAAATAATTACAAACTTGTAATTCCAGTTGAAAATATTCCAATGTTTCCATCTTATATGTGAGAAAGTTGAGTTACAGAAAGAGGACATGATTTGGCCAAGATCATAGAGCAACATGCCAGTCAGGCTTCCTGACTTCTTGCAGTGGCCATGCTAACATTTTACCTCTGTGCCTCAGTCTGTCATCTAAAGGCGGGCCTTGCAAATACTATTATTTTATTACCCAAAAAAATCAGCCTTCTGGGTACAAGCATGCCTTTTGTACATGTCAGATACTGTTTCCTTAGACATAATGATGTCTTCAGCATAGAAATCTTGGCATTCCGTCAAGCTCATTAAAACAGGATATTTGCTGCATTTACCCTGCTCCTGAGTAATATCAATTTTCTCTCTGGGACATTTGTTCTCAAAGAATTTCCTCAATGTATTTTTTCTGTTGGGAGCAACGATCCACTCCTAAATGCAGTACAAAGAATTTGCTCATGTTTGTAACAAAGAGGATGGAAGTATTTGCCCTGAATTTCTTTGGTTTGTATTTCTCTTTCCCACCACTCGGCTACTAACCCATCCTAACCCAGAGATTATACAGATCATGCTAGTGTAGGTCCTCACGTGGCACACTTGGAAGCCAAATTCACTGGACCAAGGACAGGGTTGGAAAGGACTGTGCTGCTTTGGGTAGACACTCAACACCTGTGTGGTCTGAAAACTGAGCTCAAAAAAGAAAGAAATTCCAGGATATACTTTCAAAGCTGTCATTATCAATTATGACTCGCTGTGTCCAGGCTTCTGAAGGAGGTCAGGCACTCACCTGGAAGCCACTGTTTATAGTTCTAGGAGACTAGTTTTAAACACAACAACACAGAAAAATTTGAGTCAAGTTCAAGAGTAAACAAACTGCTACGAGATCCGTATGAACCCCGGTGACTTTATCAGCCATGGCATATAAGAAGGGCAGCAGAGGAAGACTGGACAGACAGTGGGACCAAACTGGATTGGAGAATACAGTGGACCAGAACCAACACTCAGGCTAAACAGACACTCCTGAGGCTATCTAGGATAAAGCTCAGGGCTAGGATTGCAGGGAGAACAGCCAAATAGGACCACCTCATGGCAATGTGGGGCTGTCCATCACAAATCTCAACTCAAATCTTTGGAACATGTCGGAAGGAAACACAGTGACTGAGGGAAATACTACAAAATAATGGAGACTGTAATGAACCAGAGAGTAGAGACCCTTTTCAAAAATCTTCCAATTACCTGTTTGTCAAATATCAGCCTTGCTGGGTAACACACACCTTCAGGGAATATTTGATACACAGAGCCACAAATTGTGGCCTCTATTAGAGTACAGTTTGGGAGAGATAGGAAAACTTGCAAACTAGAGGCCACCTTCGTCTCCAGGCTTTACGTTTTGATCCAGCATCTGATAGGTATCAGAAACCATGAGGCAAGGCCAATGCTCAGCTTCCACTTAGTCATAAATGGATGCAACAGTTATTGATCACCTGCTTTGTGACAGACTGCATGCTGAGCACTGGGAACACAGAGATGGCTAAAGGTCTCTTGGCCCAGCAAGGACAATAGAGGTAGCTTTGGAGGGGATGGCTTTATGCTAAGCTCCTCTGAGACAGAAGCAAGAGTATTTATTAGTACAGGGCTGGAAAACACCAGTCAGTCTACTCTTAAGTCAGTTGAGGGAAACTGGCCTGCTCTGGAGAGCAAACTAGCACAAGGCTGTACAGCCTTGATTAGCCAAGTTAAGGAGGCGGGTCCAATTAAGGTGGTGACTGCAGGAATTTAATAAGCATGGGAACGTTTACACCGACAGCTCCCTATTGGAGAACGTGGCCTCATTTCTGAGCATTGAAATGTTTGATGTTGAGCATTTGACTCTGTTCCAAGTTCTCAGCCAGCTCTGTAGAGGCCCTGCATCCCAGGGAGCACCCTTTGAAGGAGCCAGAGCTGTCAGTAGAGTTGTACTAATTGGGCATCGGGAGTGGCCTCAAATGCCCGTCCTTATTTGCAATTCAGTGTGTCTTTAATTTACCAAAAATAAAAAAAATCTTCTCTGTAAAATTATATACAGGTTGGTGAGAGAGATTAACTTGACTACCATTAATGAAGCACTCAAAGTACCCAGCTGTTTCTGAATATCTCACACATATGGTTTTACACAGAGAGGCAGGCACTATGATTTGGATCCTCATTTTACAGATAGGGAAACTGAGGCTCAAGAAAGTGAGGTCCTCACCCAATAGTCACAGAGCTGGTAAGGGACAAAGTTTGGATTTCAATTTTTAAAAATTTTTATTTCTATTAGTACATGTTTGCAGCACCTACTGATTACATTCATCTTGGGGAGTTGATCCATGTTCGTGGCACATTTACTTATTTTTATGTCCCCCTGGCCACTCTCTACCTTCTCTCTCTTTCCCTTTTGTAAAATATCTATCTCCCTATTTTGTGTTTATCCTTTATTTTATTCTTTAATTTATTTACACTTCGGGTTTCTTATATAAAATAGGTCATGAGGCATTTAAGTTTGTGCATCTGATTTACTTCACTTACTATGGTCTTAAGATCTATTTATTTTCCTACAAATGATTTAAATGTATCCTTCTTATAGCAGAACAGTACTTAATTGTGTGTAAATACCACAACTTTCATACATTCATGTGATGATGGACACAAAGGTAGTTCCAAGATTTAACCATTATGAACTGCACTGCTGCGATAAACATAAGTATGCATGTGTCACTGTAAATGATGTGTTTAACTCCTTTGGGAAAATACCTAGAAGGAAAATAGCTGAGTCAAATGGAAATTGTGTTTTTAGTTTTTTGAGGAATCTCCATACTAATTTCCATAATGGGTGTATTTGTTTACATCTCCACCAACAATGTAGAAGGGTTCCTTTTCTCCCACAGCTTTACCAGAATTTGTTATTATTAGATTTCTTGATGATAGCCATTCTTTTGAGATAAGATAGAATCTCAGTATTGTGTAAATTTGCATTTCCATTGGCCAACAATGTTGAGCATATTTTTGTGTATTTAATGGGCAATTTTACTTTTTTTCTGAGAAGTTTCAATTCTCCGTTTTTTTTTTTTTGTTGTTGTTGCTGTTTGGATATTTTATTTTGGAAGAGTTCTTTAATTTTTGAGTTCTTTAAATATTTTAGATATGTAAAGGTCTTCTGTCCAAGGTGTACTTGGACATTTTTGTGCTGTAGATTGTCTCTTTGTTGGTTGTTTCCTTTGTTATACAGAAACTTTTTAATTTGGTACAAACAATCTCAGTTGTTGGTTCTTGATGTTATTTCTCATGCAATTGAGATATTGTTCAGAAAGTCTTTGCCTATGCATTTTACTTCAAGTTTTGTCTATTTTATCTTCCAATAGGTTGTGTTTCTGTTCCAATATTTAGATCTTTGATCCATTTTTGTGTCATGTTAGTACATGTTGTGAAACATGGGTCTAGTTTCAGTCTTGTGGATGTGTTTCCAACACCATTTGCTAAAGAGGCTATCTATCCTCCAGGGCATATTTTGGTCACTTCTGTCAAAGATCAGATGGGTGAATGTGCCTGGGGTTGTCTCTGCAACCTCTGTTCTGTTTCATTGATTTACATGCCTGTCTTTTGGCCAATATCATGCTACTTTTAATCACTGTAACTTTATAATAAAACTTTAAGCCTGGGATTGTGATCCCTCCTATTTTGTTCTAGCAAAAAACTATTCTAAGTATCTTCCGATTCTGATGAATTTTAGGATTGTTTTTTCTAGTTCTGTGAGAATTGCTATTGGCATTTTGTTTAGAATACACACACACACACACACACATCAGTATTGGAAGTACAGCCATTTTGACTATAGTGGTTCTGCCTCTCAAAGAACAAGGGATATCTTTTCATTTTCTGATGTCCTTATCAACCTCCTTCTGCAGAGTACTGTAGTATTCATCATAGAGGTCTATTATCTTCTTGGACAGGTTAATTTCAAAGTATCTAATTTTTCATGATATTATTATGAATGGTATATTATCCTAACTTCATTCTTGGTGGGTTCATTATTAACGAAGAGGAACACTATTGACTTTTGTTTATTGGTCTTGTGCCTTGATACACTGCTAAATTTAGTTATTAATTCTAGAAATCTTTTGTAAATTATAACAGTGTCTCTTTTTCTTTTCTTATATTTCATTTCTTTCTCTTTCTTGATGACTCTGGTGAATGTTTCAAGCAACATATTGAATAGGAATTGTAAGAATGGACATTCTTATCTTGCTCATGACTTTACAGGAAAAATATCCAGATTTTCCCCATTTAATATGATGTTGGAGATGGGTTTGCTACCAATGGCTTTTATTGGAATGTGGCAAGATCCTTCTATACCTTTTTTCTTTGTTTTGTTTTTATCATGAATGAATGCTGGATTTTGTCAAAGGCTTTTCCTGTGTCTATTCAGGTGGCTGACGGACTTGAACCTACACAAAACTAGACCAGACATTCTGCTGCTAGACAAAAGCCTTATTGGGCAGGGAGTGGGCTGCCTTGAGGACAGAGACCGCCACCGTTTGGCTTGGAGAAGGGGTATTTAAAGGTTACTCTGGGGAAGGGGCTCTGTGAGTGAGCCAAGTGTGAGCAGTAGGTTGTGATAGAGTTCTTCATGGGGTCCATTCCTAGGTGGAGTTGACTTTTGCATTGGAAAAGTTCTGGGAAATTTCTTTTCTTGTAGCTCAAGTGTGAACAGGATGACCCTTCAATGAGTATAATTTATGTCCCTGCTTTTCCTTATGTGATATGTTACATTTATTGGTTCATACATGTTAAAATATTCTTGCATTCCTGTGATGATATCTACTTAGCCATGATGTATTTGATGATTTATTACATTCTGTTTGCCATTATCTTGTTGATGATCCTTCCATCTATGTTTACTTAAAAAATTGGCCTGTAATTTTCTTTTTCAGTCAAGTTCTTTCTAGTTTCAGAATCAGGGTAATCTTGGTTTCCATGAATGAACTTGGAATATCTTCCCTTTCTATGTTATTGAAAGTTTGAGGAATACAGAAATTATGTCCTCCCTGAAGGCACTGTACAACACTATTGTGAATTCATCAGGCCCTAAACATTTTGTAGTTGGGAGATGTTTTATTACTGCCTGAATTTCATTGTCTGCCATTATATTGTTCAGTATTTTTAAATCTTCTTGATTTAGTTTTGGTAATTCAGTTTTGGCAATTCACATGTATCTAGGAATTTGTCAGTTTATTTAAGATTCTCCAATTTGTTGAAATACAATTTTTTCTTATAGTTACTAATGACCTGAATTTCAATGATGCCCACTGTAATTTCAAAACCTTTTGATTTCTAATTGCATTGACTTGGGTCTTTTATTTCCTTTTTGATCATTTAGGCTAAGAATTTTTCCCTTTTGTTTATTTTTTTAAGCACTAGCCCTTTTATTCAACCATGCCTTGTATTTTTAGGGTCTTCATTTCATTAATTTCTGCTCTGATCTTTATAATTTCCTCCTTTTGGGTTTGGAACATGCTTGATTATCTAGGATCTTGAGGTGCAACATCAGGTTACTTATTTGAGTGTACTCTTTGTAATGTGAGTATTCACAGCAGTAAATTTCCCTTTTAGCACTGCTTTTATTGTGTCCCATCGTTTCTGGTAGTGCCACTAATATTATCATCTGATTCTAGGAATACTTTAATTTCTTTCTTGATTTCTTCTGTGCTTTATTGACTGACCATGAATATGGTATTTAATATTCAGGTGTTTGTAAAATTTCTTTTGGTTTCTTTTACTATTGCTTTCTAGTTTACTTGCACTATGATCTGACAGTATATATGGGGTGATTTTGGTGATTTTGCATTTACCGAAGCAGGGTTTAGGGACTATCAAGTGGTCTATTTTGGAAAAAATTTCATATGCTCCTGAGAAAATATGCATTCTGTTTAACTAAACACTGAAGATGTTTGTTAAGTCCATTTTTCACAAATTTTTCAAAATGATTCAATTTTGATATTTCTTTATTAATTTTTGATTGTTACCTACTTGAGATCATCCAGTATGACTGTCTGTATATTTAATCTTTTATTTCCAGTAGGGCTATGTTATGAATTTGTGAACACCTATATTTGGTGCATATGTATTTACAATTGCAATCTCTTCCTGTTACTCTTCCTAGTTCCCTAAATAATATACAGTAAACTTCTTTACCACTTTTCACTAACTTTAGCTTGAAATTTACTTTGAGAATAAAATTTCAGAGCCTTGCTTGCTTTTTAGGCCCAGCACATGGAACATTGTTTTCTAAATTTGACTTTTAGTCAAAACTTTTTTAGAGTAGATGAATCTCTTGAATGCAACAGTGTATTTTTTAAATCTTTCCATCTCTGTCTTTTAATTGGGGAGTTAAGAATTATTACTGGGGCTGAGAGCCAGGGCTGCTCAGGAGAGCTAGCCCCACCCTTCACCCGCAGGGAGCATCGCGGGGACCTGAGGCTCAGAGCTTGAACTGCTCAAGAGTACTAGGCTGGCCCTTTGCCTGCAGGGAACATTGCAGGGGACCAGTGGTGGAGGGCCTGAGGTGCCTGGTACTGACGCTGCTGGGCCCACCCCTCCTCCAGGAACATCTAGGAAGCCTGCCACAGGCCTGAGCTGCCTGGGAACACATCTGCTGGACCCGCCCTTCCACCTGGGACATTGGACTACAGTGGACTACCATGCTGGCTGGGTGAGAGGCTCGGGAACCCCTCACCCAAACAGAAGAACTCATCAAGTTTCAGTCAGTGTAGTAAGTTTGCCCCATAAAATAGAGGTCTGCAGTGGGTAAATAGGGGCAGAAATGAAACTCCCTTCAAGTGTAAGACCTTGGCTAACCTGGCAAAAGAGTGGGTAAACCCCTCCCCCCACAGAGAGAACATCAGACAGGTTGAGGAATGTACCAATATCACCCTGCCCCAACTTAGAGGAAATTAAAAGAACTTATGAGACCCCCAGTGACACAGAAGGGCCTCAGCTGACACAAACACTATAGCCAGGGAGACCTGGTAATCTGCCACAACCTGAAGCTATAACAACAGCAGGAACACCTGAAGCTATAACAACAGCAGGAACTAAGAGTTGCCCTACATCAACACTTCTGGGAGAGTTAGCCCAGAAAGAATATAGGACTCACCCAACAGGCATGGTAGGAGAATTCAGGAGACTGGATGTCCTCTTCATTGTGGTACCCAGCAATTTGACAAATACCAACAACACAGTAGAAGCCTGAAACATACACTACAGAAAGTTGTGACTGTTAGAATAGAAAGACCAGAAATTTACCCAAAAGGTGAAAATGACTAAACAAAAAGGCAAAATGCAATCCCGAACATCTAGTCAATCAGGGGCAAGTGCAGGCAATATTGAAATAGAGGGCCCTAAAATTCATACACCAGAAATCTCTGAAAAGATAGCAAATGAAGTAAAGAAACAAATCCACAAGGCTATAAAGGAACTCAAATTAGAAATAATGTCTTATGTAAAGACAAAAGTAACAACCTTAGGAAATGAGCTGCTCAACATAGCTAGAGAAGAAATAGATAAGAAACTACAGGAGCATGGGAAATTGATTGAAACTTTGAATGAACAATGCAGAAAACAAGCAGAATCTATGAAACAAAGTGAAAGAGATATGCAAGCAACAAAAAATTGTATTGAAAGCCTGCAAAGCCATTTAAATAAAGCTGAGGATAGAATTTTGGACCTTGAGGACAGGATCACAGATAGTGATCTTGAAAGGGTAGAACTTATAAAAACAGCAAAGCAGCATAAAATGACAATCCAGCAGCTTTGATGATGCCAGGAGAAACAATGTTAGAGTAATAGGCATTAGTGAGGAGCCAGGAGACAATGCAAAGGATATAGCTAAGCTGTTCACAGAAGTAATGGCAGAAAATTTCCCAAATATGGGGAAAAAATTGGATATATGAATAAGTGAGGCATATAGAATGCCACACAGTCATGACCAACATAAACCTACACCTAGACATATAATAATTAAAATCACAGACATACAGCATAAAAACACAATACTAAAACCTTTTAAGAGAAAAGACACAACTCACCTATCAAAGAAAGCCTATTAGAATCACAGCAGACCTCTCAGCACAAACCTTCAGGTTAAGACTATCTTGGAGTGAAGTATTTCAAGCCCTAAAAGAAAACAGCTTTCAACCCAGACTGACTTACCCAGCAAAACTGTCTTTTAAATTTAATGGAGAAAAACGATACTTCCATGACAAAGAACAACTAAAGAAGTTCATGTCCACCAAACCAACCTTAGAAAGAGTGCTGAAGGACATCCTAGGTAGAGATAAAAATGACCACAATCTCCAGAACAACAACAGAAAGAAATCACCACGCTGGACAAGAAATTAAACAAGGGAGAAAAGCAAAAAACTAACAACACTAACACAACATGGCAAAGTCAAGCCAGTACATATCAGTAATATCCATAAATGTAAATGGGCTCAATTCACAGATCAAAAGAAACAGGTTGACAGAATGGATGAAGAAACAGGATCCCACAATATGCTGTATATAAGAAATGTATCTGACTCAAAAAGAAACTTATAGATTAAAAGTCAAAGGATGGAAAACAGTATTCCATGCAACAGGAACCCAGAAAAAAGCAGGGGTAGCTATTATATTTGCAGACAATGTGAACTTCAAACCTAAAATGATTAAAAGAGACAAAGAAGGCCACTACATTCTCATAAGTGGAAAAATTCAAGAACTAACAATTATAAATATATATGCACCAAAGACAGGAGCACCCAACTATATAACACAGATACTAAAGGACATGAAAAACCAAATACATAAGAACACGATTATTACAGGGGACCTTAACAGCCCACTGTCACAAAGAGATAGATCAACTAGACAAAACATCAGCAAAGAAGTAATTGAACTGAATCATACCTGGGAGCAACTGGACTTAATAGATGTTTACAGAGTGTTCCACCCAACCACAACAGAATACACATTCTTCTCAGCTGCCCACAGGACATTCTCCAAAATAGACCATACATTATCCCATAAAACACTCTTAAGTAAATGCAAAATTATTGAAATTATCCCATGCATACTATCTGACCATAGCACACTGAAATTGGAAATTAATGGCAAAATAAACTGCAAAACTGGCATAAATACATGGAAATTAAATAACAACCTTTGAACAACCAGTGGGCTACAGAGGAAATTAAAGAAGAAATAAAGCAAAACCTACAATTCAATGAAAATGCGGAAACAACCTATTGTACTCTGTGGGATGTAATGAAAGCAGTCTTAAGAGGGAAATATATAGCAATAAATTGTCATATTAAGAAAACACAATGAGCACAAATAAACAATCTAATTCTTCATCTCAAGCTTCTAGTAAAAGAAGAGCAAGTTAAATCTAAAGCTCATAGAAGAGAGGAAATTGTAAAGATTAGACCAGAAATCAATGCAACTGAAACTAAAAAAAAAAAAAAATACAAAGAATTAATGAATCAAAAAGCTGGTTTTTGAGAGGATAAACAAAATTGATAAACCTCTAGCTAACTTTATGAAGAAAAAGAAAGAACAAAACCCAAATTCATGCAATAAGGACTGAAAAGGGGGAAATTACTACAGATCCCATAGAACTCAAAAGATCATGAACACCTACTTTGAAAATCTCTGCTCACATAGAAAGGAAAACACAGAGGAAATGGACAGATTTCTAGAAACATGAACTACCAAAGCTCAACCAAGAAGATATAGCAATTTGAATAACCCAATATCAGCTATTGAAATTGAAAATGTAATAAAAAAACTTACCAACAAAGAAATGCCAAGGTCCTGATGGATTCACAGCTGAATTCTATAAGAAATTTAGAGAAAACTTGATGCCAATACTCCTTAAACTCTTCAATGAAATTGTAAAGAAATCAATCATCCCTAATTCATTACTGGAGGCAAGTATTACTCTGATAACAAAACTAGAGAAAGACCCAACCAAAAAGGAGAACTATAGGCCAATCACACTAATGAACATAGATGCAAAGATTCTCAATAAAATACTGCCAAATAGAATCCAGCAAATCATCAAGAAGATTATACATCATGACCAAGTGGGGTTCATTCCAGGAATGTAGGGATGGTTTAACATATGCAAATCAATAAATGTAATACACCACATCAACAGAGCCAAAAGGAAAAACCACATAGTCATCTCAATAGATGCAGAAAAAGCTTTCAATAAGATCCAACACATGTTCATGATAAAAACCCTTCAGAAACTTGGAATACACGGTGTCTACCTCAACATTATAAAGACCATCTATGACAAACCAACAGCCAATATTATACTAAATGGACAAAAACTGAAAGCTTTCACTTTAAAATCAGGAACTAGACAAAAATGTCCACTATCACTACTCCTATTCAATATAGTTCTGGAAACACTAGCCAGGGCAATCAGACAAGAGAAAGAAATAAAAGGAATAAAGATAGGAAAGGAAGAAGCTAAATTATCACTATTTGCAGATGACATGATACTCTCTATAGAAGACCCAAAAAACTTCATTAAAAGACTACTAAAGGTAACAAACAAATTCTGCAGTATAGCTGGATACAAAGTCAATGCTCAAAAATCAATAGCATTCCTATACACAAAGAAGAAATTCATGGAGAGAGAAATTATGGAAATATCGCCCATCACAATAGCATCTAAAAAAATAAAATACTTAGGAATCAACCTAACTAAAAAGGTAAAAGACCTATATACTGAAAATTATACTATGCTAAAAAAGGAGATTGAAGATGATATTAGAAAATGGAAGGATGTTCCATGCTCTTGGCTAGGAGGAACAAACATCATGAAAATCGCCATACTCCCCAAACTGTTATACAGATTTAACACAATCCCAATCCAAATACCATTGACATACCTCACAGATCTAGATAAAGCACTCCTAAAATTCATTTGGAACCAGAAGAAATCTAGAATAGCAAATGCAGTTCTGGGCAATAAATACAAGGCAAGAGGCATCTCAATTCCTGACTTGAAACTGTACTACCAAGCCACAGTGATAAAATCAGCATGGTACTGGCAAAGAAATAGACCTGAGAATCAATGGAACAGATTAGAAGATGCAAGTAGAGGTACAAAGATGCTCAGCCACTTGATATTTGACAAAGGGGCTAAACATGTTCACTGGGGGAAGGATAGCCTCTTTAATAAATGGTGTTGGAAAAATTGGCTCTCCACATGCAGAAGACTGAAACTAGATCCATGCCTACACCATGCACAAAACTAAAGTCTAAATGGATCAAAGACCTAAACATTAAAACAGAAACACTAAATCTACTAGAAGATAAGGTAGGTAGAAATCTTGGAGACATAGGGTAGGCAGAGAATTCATGAACAAAATGCAAACTGCACAGGAAACTGTTCAGAGAATCAACAACTGGGATCTCATATTATTGAAAAGTTTCTGCACTTCAAATGAAATCATCAACAGAGTGATAAGAAAACCCACAGAATGGGAAAGAATTTTAACCAGCAACCCCTCAGATAAAGGACTTATATCTAGAACATATAAAGAATTGAAAAACATCAAACACCCAAATTGAAAGACCCTCTCCAAAAATGGGCATCTGAGATGAACACACAGTTCTCAGATGAAGATATACAAATGGAAAATAAATACATGAAGAAATATTCACATCACTGGTCATTCATGAAATGCAAATTAAAACAATATTGAGATATCATCTCACACCAGATAGAATAGCTGCCTTCAAGAAATCAACTGATAACAAATGTTGGCAAGGCTGTGGAGGAAAAGGAACACCACTCCACTGTTGGTGGGAGTACAGACTAGTGCAACCACTGTGGAAATCAATATGGAGAATTCTCGGAAGACTAGGATTGGAAGCTCCATTCAACCCAGCTATTCTCCTCCTCGGTATTTTCCCAAAAAAACTGAAAAGTGCATATCACAGTGATATATATGCACCCATGTTCATAGCAGCACAATTTGTAATAGCTAAATCTTGGAAACAACCAAGATGGCCATCAACTGCAGAGTGGATGAAAAAGATGTGGTATTTTTATACATTGGAGTATTACTCAGCTATTAAAATGATGATTTTGAGGTCTTCATAGGGAAATGGAGACAACTTGAGACTATCCTCATTAGTGAAATAAATAAGAATCATATTTATAAATATCACATTGTGTCTCTAGTGTAAAAAGTAATAAAAACTGTATGAGTAAAAAAACCCAAGAAAAACCATAAAAACCCAAATTGCTACTGTAAAAAAGAGAGGAAAAAAGTGCTCTAAAGGATGTAACTGCATGTATGTTTAAGTGTGTATGATAGATGACCATATTACTGTTTTTGTTAAATTGTTGAGCAGAACTGTTAACAGTCTCACTGTTTGAATGTGTACTTTGTATGCTTTAATTTTGTAACTTGGACAACTATTTCCAATGATGAGAGTATGTAAGGTATTGAGTGGTGATTTCTTAGTGTTTTGTTGTTGTTGTTGTTCTTTTATTTTTGCCCCTTGGAATTCTGTATTGTTGCTACCATTTTTCTGTTGTCTGGTTGGGTTTTTTCTCTTTAAATAAAAATTTAAAAAAATAATTATTACTGAAAAGTACTGACTTATTCCTGTCATTGCCTTTACTCCTGCCATTGCACTGATGCCTTTATTTTTCCTTTTTTAACTACTCACCTTGCTTGATGTATTCAATAATTGTTTTTATAGCAGTGGTTCTCAACCAAGATGTTTGTTCCTCAAAGTATCTTTGATAGTGCCTAGAGGCATTTTAGATTCTCATAACCTGAGATGAGGAGGTATTCCTAGAATCTAGTAAATATAGTCTTGAAATGCTATGGAACATCCTGCATACAGTACAAAGAACAGTGCTATACAACACAGAAAATTTTGTCACAAAATGTCAATGGGTTTATCTGAGTATAGAACTATTGATATACATAATTAGTCACAAAGAGAAGGTTTTAAATTTGCTGGCCTGAAATCATCAGTGTGATTTTTGGAGTCACTTAATTTCTTCAAGTCTCATTTAGCTTCATTAAAATAGAAGATGTGAAGA
>PVJX010039698.1:0-15614 GCA_004027295.1 Dolichotis patagonum
TTCAAAACGACCACACAGTTAATGTTTCTGCCCAGGAGTCTGTCCCGCTGGATGAGCAGACAGGTGTGGAAGGAGCACTTTGAAGCTTGGGACTGCATCTCTCAGTATGGTAAGGCCCAGTGACAATAGAGTCATCTACTTTCCCAGGTAACAATTACTCTACCTAGGAGCCCATACAACAGGGTAATGGCATCCTGTAGTGTTGCTAGCATGTCGGCAGGAAACTGGGGCTAAACTAGCATAGAGGTAACGGAAGGAGTACAGAGATGTGGAGGTGTCCTGGGCCGATGGGGAGGAGAACAAGTAGTCTAGGCTCCTAGCTGAGGGGTGCTAAGTGCTCTGTTTTCTCTTGCAGCTGAAAATTGCATCCAGAAGAAATATGAGGAGCTTGCTCGAGGCTGCTCTCAGTACAACAGCATCGTGGCAAATCTGCTGCTGCAGGGGAACTTACCACTACGTGCCATGAAAGCCAACACTCTGGACCTCATTGCAGGGAGTGTGGACACGGTCAGGCCAGCAGCTCCCCCACCATGGCCATGAAGCTCACCTGGACCTTGCAGTGTCTTTTCATGTGTAGCTACCAACAGGCCCATGGAGGCATTGTCGTTGCATTTTTCTTGCATTCAGTTACGAAATGAAGGGAAGGTTGGGGTGGGGGGAGAACAGTGAAGCTCACATGGAGCCTCACAAATTTGGCAGCCACAAGTGTGGGGAGCCATGTGGAGGCCAGGCAGAGTGAAAACGGACTTCCTGTGAGCAGTCTTACCCACATGTGCACATAGGGGACCTGGGAGGATGGAGAAAGGCCGAGTGGCCCATGGGGGCTCACGCAGCAAAGTCTACCAAGTAGGCTGGGTATTAAGTAGAGATGCTTGGTGGGCAGAACAGAGGACTGTAAGAGGTTCAGGAGTGCTTCTGGGAAAGGAGGAAGCTGGTGGCATCACAGGCAGGAGCATGGCGCTGGGTCCCTGGCAGAATCTTTCCTGTCACAGATGAAACCTTCTTTCCATAGCATCTGCTAAGGGCCTACTCAGAGACAGGCATGTACATTCAGAGCAGAGAGTCAAGCCAGGCTGAGACACACAAAGAACAAAGGAGGATGCATCCATCAAGGACAAGTGCCAGGGAGAACTCCTAAGGGAACAGAGAGACATTGGGCCAGATGTGCAGTGATGAAGCAAAGAACACAGGCCAGGACAGGCAAGGAAAGGAGGGAAGAGCACAGGGCACAAAATACCACAGGACCTAGCAAGCCGTCAGGCTGGTTGAGGCAGGTAGACATGGAGGCAAATGAGGCAGAGAGGGCAAGGGCTCCTATCAGGGATGGCCCCAGCACACATACCTTATGCTAAGACAGGAGAAAGCCCACCACGGCAGCATGAGGTCAGAGTGGACCCTCCTAACTCTGTAGGGCAGAGAGGAGAGCTTGCAGGGAAGTCCAGCAGTGTCAGGGAGGCCATTGCTTGTGAGTCAGTTCACATAATGATCCTTTTTGGAGACAGTGAGACACAGAACTCAGAAGGGAAAAGGGAGGTGTGTTTCAGAGCATGAGAGATGACCCTGAGGGGAAATGATCAGGCCCTGGGGGCATCATGTCCTGTTAGTACATTTAAGTCTGTGGACCCCAGGGCAGAAAAGATATTAAAAGCTGATGTGTGTAGCCTATAGAGAACTTCTTAATAGTGTCATGGGTCACTCTCTGAGGCTCCAAGAAGAGTGTGGCAGCAGACACTGAAGTGATACGGGATGGGGGCCTTTCCATCGGGACTTGTGCATGTGTCTATGTGGTCAGTGCAGTCCTGAAGTACAGGATACTGAGCCTGTTGTATGTTGGGTGTATTTATGTGAGGGCTTCCCTGGATGGAGGGTATGGAAATGTGTACTCTGATCCTTATGCTCTGGCTCCTGCAGACCGCCTTACCATTGATGATGACACTCTTTGAGTTGGCCAGGAATCCTACCCTGCAGCAGGCCCTGCGGCAGGAGAGCATGGCTGCTGAACCCAGAATTTCTGGTGATCCCCAGAGACTCAGAATGGAGCTCCCCCTTCTGTGGGCAGCTATCAAGGAGACCCTGAGGTAGGGGCCCAACTGAACACTGGCAAAAGTCCTGAATCTTTGCTCAGCGGGCTTAAGGACAGAGGTGGAGCTGATGAGAAACTTTTCCTGGGAACTCATTGCACCTCAGCTTCTCTTCAAGTCCTAATGGTGTGTGTATGTGTGTGTGGCTTTTTCTCTGGGATCCCACTTTAACATTCTGTGCTTGTCTCCATGTTCTCTTTAACCTGAGCTGCCCAGGTTGGGGGTGTCTGGGTTAGCTCTGCAGGTGCAGGACAGCCATCCTCAGGATGAGGACTGCCTATTCCTTTTGGGGACACAGGTCAGCAGGCTTTGTGATGAGACCTGATGTAGCTGAGGCATTTCTGTTGGACTCCCATTCCCAGGTTGTACCCTGTTGGTCCTTTTCTGGAGAGAGTCCTGACCTCACCCTTGGTGCTTCAGAACTACCACATCCCAGCAGGGGTGAGTGAGTCTATATGGTCCCCACTGGAAGTTTCCACTCTGTCCATCTCACACGTCTCTCTGCATCTTTCTGTAGACTTTGGTGCATTTTTATGTGTACTCCATGGGTCGAAACCCTGAGGTGTTCGTCAGTCCAGAACATTACAACCCCCAGCGCTGGCTGAAGAACAAGGAGACCTACAAGTACCTGGCCTTTGGATTTGGGGCTCGCCAGTGTATTGGACGGCGCCTAGCAGAAGTGGAGATGCTGTTGTTTCTCCATCATGTGAGTGGTGTGTGGGGGGAATGTGTGATGGGGTGGGCCTTGGAAGAGATATGATATTGACTCTGTGAAAGAGATGCCTACAGTTTAGGGAAAGGTTTTTTCCTGGGTCACTGCACAGTGAAGCAGAGCTTGTGTGGTGGGTGGGTTATGCTGTGCAAGAGTAGGTGTGCAAGATGTGACTCTGCAGATTAGGCTGGTGCCGGGATGGTGTTGGGGAATGGCAGAGTGGATAGGTCTGCATGGGAGCACAGGATACTCCTTTGAGCAGTCTGGGGGCTGCACTAGGGAGCTGGAGAGGACCATTGAGGACCCTCGGACTGCTCAGGAACACAGAGACAAGTCTCACTTCTCTCCTAGATGCTGAAGTCCTTCTGTGTGGAGACAGCATTCCAAGAGGATGTGAAGTTAGCCTACCGCTTCATTATGAGGCCCACTTCTCTACCCCTCCTCACTTTGAGGCCTGTCAGCTAATCTCACCTCCCTGCTGAATTTCCCCAATATACCACCATTATCTGTCCTTATGACTCTAGGCCACTCCTCCTCTTCTTCTGCAAGAGCACTGCTTCCTAGATGCACTGCTGCCCAGTGGACCTGTTGATGAAACAGTCCAGGCAAATTCCTGAAGGCAAATTTGGGTTAGTGAAGTTGTGCAGTGATACCAGGGCACCGTTCAGGTGAATCTTGTTCACATGACCGGGCTATGTCAACTCCCGTCCTCACCCAACATTTCCTGCTACTATTCTATGCTGGACAGTGGCACTGTCAGGTGAGCGGTGTGTGCAGATACAAGCCTCATCTTTCTGTGCAGTCTCATACACCTCTGTTGGCTTCCACATGCCCCATGTCCAAATCCTTGTGTATTATCTTAGGGATATGACCATGAATCCTGGGATCTGAGACCCCAAGTACAATTGGCACTTTTGCCCTTGTCTTCTTTGCCACTGTTGACATTACTCATCCTGGAGTGATACACTGCAGTGTAGAGTAGTGTAGTGTAACCACTGTGATTACTTATTCAAAACCACTCAGATTTTCAAGGGGAGGAAACTGGCACTGGACAGAACTGCAGTCTCACAGGTAACTAATATCAACCATATACTGTGGGCAAGTCTGCTATAGAGCAGACAATGCAGGACCAACAAACATTTACTGCATAGGCCCTGTGCTTTGCTGTAGCAGCTCCTGAGGGGGCTTAGGGGAACTGGAAACTTGTGTGGGTAAAAAAACCTTGAGTGGACAGAGAGATGTCACCTGTTGACAGGAGAGGCATGAATGGGCTGGTAATTTCCTGATGACTGTGAGGTATCCTCAACACATAAGCATGTGTCATGTGGCAGGAACTGGTACAGGCAGGGGAAGCTGCAATGTGTGATGGGACATACTGAAAGCCCTAATGTAAGCACTGAGATCACCTGTCACAGCACAGCTCGGCAAGCCAGTGCAGGAGAGGGCTGTGTCCAGGTTAAGCCACACCAAATCATACTGTCCGTGTCTCAGTGCATTACTGGTGAAATAATAAAATGTATTTCACAAACAAGAGAACTTTTCTTTTTAACATTTCTTTGGCCTCAGAAGTCCAAGCTCATAAAAACAGTCTGTTCAGTGTCTGGTTAAGGGTGTGTTCTGATTCACAGTTGGGAACTTCTGCCTGTGAAAAGGGATCAAGCCACTCTCTGAATCTACTTTTATAAGGACACAGGTCTTATTCATGAAGAGCGTGCCCTCCTAGCCTAGTCACCATGTGGTAGCCCGACCATCTTATTACCATGACACTGGTGATGAGGTTCCAACATGAAGATCACTGAAGTCTTTTAAGGGTGACATTCTAAGTACAATTCATCCTGACTCAAATCACTTTGTACAGCTGGGAAGTCAAACACATTATATGCTTTTAAAGCACAATATTTGAAGAGTCTTTGGATAGACATTCCCATTCCAGAAGGAAGAGATGGGAAGGAAATAAGAAAGAGATTACAAACTGAAATACTTGTAAAAAGCCAACAGAGTGTAAAACATTACTCTTTAAATGTCAAGAAAGATGTTTGAGTGCAAACCCCACAGTTCAGACCCACTGGGGCACAGAGTGGATGCCCCCTGGCTCTAGTTCCCTAAGGGGTTTTCTCAGGAGAGCCTATGCTATTGCTCTCCCAAAGATGATTCCTCCACTGGGGTCCTGCAGTTTCACTACCTGCATTGCTTCACTGGGCATTGCTGTCTCAAAAAGGTCCTGCTTAGGTCCTGAGCCAGAAGCACTGGGAGGGGGCATCTGGTCTGTAGGTAGTAGAGAAAACAAACACCCACAGCCCAGGAAGCATGTACTCCAGCAGATATGGGTCACATGGACACCCCTGACATCGGCCACTTGTTCTCCTGACAAGGTAGCCTGTGTGGCCCATGCCACACCTTGGCCGACTGTAGCCATATTTCAGGTGCTTGAACAATTAGGATTCCAGAATTAAGGGGGCTGAGCTGTGAAGTACCCTAAGGCAGTATGTGCTAAGGTCCTACAGGAACTTGTAATCCACACATGAAAACATTATGAATCCCAGCTTGGAGCATGCTAAGCTCTTGACGGTAGAGGCAGACCCAGTGATTTTTGCAATTCCTTCAAGGGCATCCTTCTATAATCCTGGTCAGTAATCCCTGGTGCATCCATCCTCATTTCTCATCAAATTGTCCTTGGATCCACCATTGACACTCCCTCTGGCACACACTTTCTCACATTTTATATGCTGGAAGGATGGGAAATTTCCAAACTGTACACTTCTGCTGCCTTTTAGATTAAAACTTGTACCTTTAATCATTTGTCTCTCATTCACTCTACTGTGAGCTTTGAATAGAACCAAAAGGTTCATTCAAGAATTTCTGTAGAAATTTCTTCAACCAAATCATTTATCACAAGCCATTTTTACCTCCCATAACATGCTGAGAAATGAATAGCTTTCAGCCAAGTTATTTGCCAGCTTCTAACAAGGAATGCCTTTCGGGTACTTTCCTTGTTTCCACCGGAGACCCCATCAGAATGGGCTTTACGTGCATATTTCTATCAATATTCTGTTTGAAATCACTTACATATTCTCTAAGAAGATGGAGGCTTCACTGCAGCTCCCATCTTTGCTTCCGGAGCTGCTTCTCCCAGCAGGTACCTTGAAAATCCACCATCCTCTTCCCACTGCCCAGGTCCTATTCCACTGGTACCACGTGGTAGGTATTCATTTCAGCAGCACCTTCTCTTGGGTGCTTTAGTCCATTTGAGCTGCCATAACAAAACATCCCAGAAGATGTGGCTTGAAAACTACACAGGTCTATTTCTCACAAAGCAGAAGGGTGGGAATCCCAAGACCAAGTTGCCAGCAAGTTCCATGCCTGGAGAGGACCCATTTCTAGATGATGGATGGAATCTTTTTGTTGTGTCTTTCTATGGTGTGAGAGACAGCACAGTTTTCTGGAGGTTGATCTATATTTGGACATTCCACTCCTGTCAGCATTTTGTGACTTCCCTGTTATCATGAAACGTTTTCCGGCACATGTACTCAGGAGTGGAATTTCCACAAAACGCCTGGCAATGGAGTGTGCTGGAGCAGGAACCAGAAATGCAGGGGAGCTGGCAGAGTCTTCCTGGGCAAGACCTCAGCACAGTTGTGCTCACAGCAGCCCCCAGAACCCAGCTCTTCCATTGATGGGGAGTACAGTCAGTGTGGTCTCCACTTGAGGATCTTCTCTTTGATTCCGAGAATTGTCCTTGGAAATGGCTGCCTCTGACTGATAAGCAGTCTCCCAAGCTTCACCTAGTCAATATCCTGGAAAAAGATGTGTGGCTGCATATGGAGAAGAATCCAGACTGTGTAATCTGGTCTCCACTTGAGGATCTTCTCTTTGATTCCGAGAATTGTCCTTGGAAATGGCTGCCTCTGACTGATAAGCAGTCTCCCAAGCTTCACCTAGTCAATATCCTGGAAAAAGATGTGTGGCTGCATATGGAGAAGAATCCAGACTGTGTAATCTCAAAGGCAGGTATCCCTGCATAGGGCAGGATGGCTCCTCTCAAAGCCAAAAAAAAAAAAAAAAAAAAAAAACCCAAAACAAAACAAACCACTTCATCCCTGACGGGAGCCCCCATACCATTCAGCATGTCTTTTTTAGGCCTTCAATAAGCCTTTTTTTCCTCTGTCGATATTGTTTTTCCTCAAATTGACATAAAGTTTTGTCCCTGTCTCTGCTGTATGCAAAGAAGGTGAAATGTTGTGTAACCTTCTGTCCAAACAACTGATGGCAAACACTCCGTTCTTGTACCTCCCACTGGGTTGTAAATCCTATAAAAATCCTGCTCCCTGAGAGTTAGTTGCTTGACTGTTTGGTGAAGGAGCTCAGCCAAGACACTGGCATGAATAAAGCTGTACACCTGCCTCCAATACCCCAGGTGCCACTAGGTTTGATTGTCTTGGTCTGCTGCAGCATTTATTAGGAGCTGTAACACCTTCTAGGAGCTGTGAACACTTTTGTATGGGCTGTAACACTTGCTCTAACACTCTGACTGAAGAGGGCTGAGATCATGGTGGAAGGAAATTGAAATTAGTTTAGCCCGGCACTATTGATAAGGGCCCCTAAGCACAGAGTCTACACTAAGGCTGTGGCTGAAGTACAAATTGGCTTTGTGGAACAGTAGGCAGATGTTACTAAACAACAGGAACATTAGTAACCTAACTGAATTGGAACTTCCTGAGCTGCTTTGGTCTATTGGGCAGAAATATGTCCAAAGGCTCAAAAAGACAGAAGCATTTAGATAGAGTTGTCATGAAAGACCCGCACCAATCCATGAAGTTCATGGGCTGAAGACACATCTAGCTCCATAACAGTGTGACACATGTTTTCGACAGAAGTTCCATCATTTTTGAGGATCTTAGTGGTCAGAAGTTTTAGGAGAAACTGCTGTCACAGTGTGGGGATCCTTGCAGGCAAGGGAAATAATTGAATCCTGCAATGAGAGCAGCCACAGTGTAGTACTTGAAAAGGTGGCAGGTTGTAATAATGGACGACATACTCAAAGAGCAAATCGGAATTGTAGGATTTGCAGAGACCTATGGCACTAGCTAGTTGATCACCTTCTTCTGAAATGTCAGGTAAGTATACATTCTAGGAGCCCTAACTTGAGCTGCACATGCAGAGCATTTCTAGGTCAAAGGAGTAAGGGTTCATCCTGAGTGATATAATCAGAGAAGCATGGCCCTTGAATCAATTGACAGAGGATCCAGTCGACAGGCCCAGAATCCCTTCAAAGAAGGATAGCTTCCCTTGCAGAAAGATTCTGCTGCACTCCCGGGAGTTTATGCTATGACTGTTTTTCCACTGTTCTCCAAACATGTTCACGGCCTTTTACCAGGATGTCTACACAGAGGGAAAAAGAAAATCAACAGATGTTCTGACAATTTCTGGACATAACTGTCACTAATTTCTAGATATCTAAAATACAAGAGATTATGGAGCTCAAGTGATTGATGCAGTGTTGGTGCAGTGATGCAGTGTTGGTGCAAGTACATCTCATAGTAGACACACTGTGTACCCAACCCTTTTGGCCCAGCTCCAGAATACATTGTTGGAGTAGACATAGTCAGGTCTTGACAGACTCCCACACCGGTTCCTTGAGCTGTAAAGTGATGGCGATTATATTAAGATAGCGCACTAAGAGTGATCTCTTCCTAAGAAAACAGTAAGTAAAAGGCAATTCTGCATTCCCAGAACAATTGCACAGAGGAGTGTCACGATCAAACATTTGCAGGATGCAGGGACTGTGAACCCCACCACACTGCTTCAGCTTATTAACTTGGGCTGTCCAGAACACAGATGGCTCTTGCAGAATGACAATGATTGATTCTAAATTCATGAAGATGTTGACTACTTTGGCAGCCTCTGTACCAGATTTCATTTCATGACTATAACAACTTACTAGTACCCTCGTACCTGGCATGCAAATATTGGTTTGAAACTAGTTTTTTCAGTATTTCACCTGGGAAGGCTCACCAAAAGCAGTTTATTTTCAACTTTCAACCCAGCAAAACAATGAAACACTCTACTAGCTATAACACTTATTTTTATGACTTTACCAGCCCATATTACAGTACCGACTTAGTGAAGTGAGTACTGTTCTTTGTGTTGATGTGAAAGCACTTTGTAGACATAATTAGCATGGACAATAAAATAACTTCAAGAAGATTAAAGTTATCCCCAATAATACAGTGGACCTCGTCCAATCAGGTGAAAAGTCTTAACAGCAAAAACTGAAGTTTCTTGGAGCTGAATAACTATTGCCTCAAGACTGAAGCCTTAGTGCCTGGCCAAAGATCTCATCTTTCTGACCAGCTCTATGGACTTGAGATTTTCCTGCTCCCACATTCACATTATACACTTTACAAACACACACAACTCACACACACACACACACACACACACACACACCATGTATTTAGAGATTGGGAACTCTTTATTTGGTTAGACAGGTTCTCAACAGAAACTTTGCCATGTTGAAGACAGTGGAATGATATGCCTAAAGTACTGAGTGAAAAATCTATCCACCAAGAAAACTGACAGAAGTTGGTGCATAAATATCCCTGAAGGATCATGTGATAAATGCTCGTTCCTCAGAGTGGTGACAGTTGGAGGTAGTGGAACTATTAAGAGTTGGGACCCAGTGTGAAGCCTTCAGTCAGAAGTCAGCTCCTTGAAGGAGACAATGCGATCCAGTCCCTTGCATTCTCTTTCTCTTCCAGGCTATGAGGTGAGGGTTTTGCTCCACCACACACTCCTGCCATGACGTGCTGCCATGATCGCACACACAGAAAAGCAATAAAGCGATCAATCTTGGACTGGAATTTCTGAAACCCTGAGCCACTGTAAACCTATTCATTTTGTAAGGTTCTGTCTCAGGTATTTGTTATGGTGGTAGAGAGCTACCACAAATACCACGGCCAGTGGAACTGTCCAGGCTGTTTCTTTCCCTTCACTTGTCCATGTGAATATTCCCATTAGCATGTGGAGCACATCCACAGCTGGTTCTGATTTTGTTAACACTTGTATAGTGTCCCATGAGCTGACTGTATCACACTTTATTTAAATAGCCTCCTTTAGCAAACACTTGTGCTGTCTGCAGGGTTTATATTTTACTGTGCCCAGCTCTGCGATGGTCTAGGATGTCATTTGTTACCGATGAAGATTTACAGGACGGGCAGCTTCCAAGCAGTCAGGCAGAGGGCCAAAGGCCAAGGGCATCTGCAACTCTGATGTCTAAGTGCTGCCTCGTTGCCCTATGTGGTGAGTGGACAATGCTCTCCTCCATCACTGAGAAGCTTTTGCCTTAGTTTTATACAATCTGCTGTCACTTCCTACCAGCACAGCGGGCACAGCCTGGTCAAGAAGTCCTGAGGCAACTCACCCAAGGTCCGCACAATCTGGAGTATTTCTCGGCACCAACTGGGTTCTCTGGACCTCAAATAAAATTTGTGAAGCACTATAGCATACTCTCTACTGACATGGTTTCCACTTTTACCACAAGGGCCAACGTGGTCAGTAGGAGAACGAGAACAGAAACGTGCCAGAAGCCAAACTTGAAGCCAGAGGGATGAATGACACTAGGGATGAATTCCTGCTCTGGAATCAAGCCTTCCTTGGCCCTGACAACACAAAACATCAATTAATGACAGGCAAAAGGAGGGCCAAGGACAACCTCACCTGAGACTTTGTATGTACAGTGTGGGCCCAGGAAGGTCCCCCAGTCCCAGGGGCTGGCCTGCATCTCAGCCAATGCTCTGAGACACCTCAGATGTCAATGTCAGTGCTGTAAGGCATCAGGCCCTGAAGGGATAGGAGGATATGGCAGGACTTTGAAGTAGCAGCTTGAGAGACAACAGGCAGGCAGCTGCAACTCTGGGTATCAGAGCTGGAGGGCGAATCAAACTATTAGCTATGAGAGCAAGCAGCTGTAGTCCTTGTCACAAGAAGATAGGGTGCTCATGCAAACTGGATGAGGCTGGTGCAACAAAGACAGCAGTGGCTGTGACAAAGCGCTGACTGTAATGAAGATTCATTACACCTTCATCACAGTGCATTTCCAAGATAAAAATCTCCACTCAGAAAGGAGACACAACACATGTTCAAGCACACTGTGGGCACTGTGCCAACTCACACTACAAAACAACCAAATATCCTGTGCAGATAACCAGGTCCTTTTGAGAAAAATCCCAGGAACAATGATAACAGTTCCTCCAATTCCCACAAAAATGCGATGTACTCTTTGTGAGGGGTTCTCTGTCTGTGAAGCAGCTGACTTCCCCGTCTCTTCCTGGAGCTGCCTATAGGTCAGTTGGCTTTGTTTTACTATAATAAATTTATCAATTAAAGCTTCTGCCTCTTAATTCATGGTATTGCCTTAATTTTGATTTCCACAAACCCTGAATCAGTGACTCATACTAGCTGGTGACAACTGCACTGCCAGGCAGCCCCACTCCTATGGGAGCCTCCATCTCCCCTGTCAGGGTTAGGAGTCTGCCTCCTACCTACTAAGTTAGGAGCCTCCTCTACCCAGACTGCAAAACGTCTGATGCCCCAGTCAGTTGGAGGCAGCACCCCACCTGCAGTGCTCACAGAAGGAGCTTAGGGCACAGGGTCTGAAGCTGACTGTGCAGCAGGAAGCCACACCCCAAGGATGGGGTAAAATCAGCGCCCCTCACATCCACCTGACCACAGGCCACAGGAGTCCAGCTCCAAGGAGGTCAGCTAGGATTCACAGAGCTTTCAGCAGAGGCTTTCTTGTATGGTGAGGAAGATGGGAAATGAACACTGGGTCACAGGTTGCCAGGCTGTGGCATGGCAGACTCACAACTATGGGGCCTCCTGATTTGACATGCTACAATGCCTTCCCACATAAACTGCACAGCCCTGTTGCCCAACACCATGTCCCCACCACTGGTCTGCAGATGCTGGGCTCTTTTCTTCCCACCTATAACACTAGCTCCCAGGCCTGCTAGGGTGTAGAACACAGCTACCACAGTCATCTTTCTGTGCACGCATGGAGCACTCAGGCTTCAGAATGCTCTTCCCTGTACACTCTACCACGCCAACCAGATGAAGGGCAGATTCCTACGAACCAATTTCCAGCTGTGGTTTTGGGCAGATGGGAAACCCTGGAGAGCTGGCTGAGGCCCAGCGTAAGTCAAGCTAGAAAGTACACAACAGAGTTACCAATTCGTGCGTTTAATGCCCAGAGCTCTGTAGTAGACCACTCCTGGGGAAAAAGAGTGAAAGCATCATAAGATCTGAAGAAAAACTCAGAGTATTAGAGTACTCCTAAGAGACCAAGCTAAGCCAAGCTAGTGAGATTCTCTCCCAAATCACAGATCTTTGAAAATCTAGTGTCAGAGATCAGAAGGAGGCTAGAAATGTGGCCATCAGCATCCACAGGCACAGACCAAGCAGTCTTGAGCGCATCTCGTCTCCATTTGGCTGAGTGCAGACTGTGAGTCTCCACAGAGTTGCTGCCCCAGGGGAGTCTCGAAAGCCAGCTCCTGACTGTGATGCTAAACCAAACAGAAGAAGAAGCGCTTGCAAGGGACCAGGTGTCCTCGTGATGGGAAGGATGGCACAAGGCCAAGGAGCAAGGGGAAACTCACTGCAAACAGACTTGGAACCCTCTAACTGGGTAAACGTGACAAACGAACACGTGAGGGACAAAGAGTGAACCCACCCAGAGCAAGATTACAGCTCGTGGGCCAGAGGTAGCGCAGTGAGGTACGTGGGTACAGAAAGAATCAGCTCTAAATTTAACCATGCAGGCTTGACAAGTTAGGGGAAAATAAAGTCCCTGCACTTCTACCTGAGAAGGCTGTCTGGGACTGGCAAGGACATAAGCCAGGGTCAAGTCAGGGAAGCAGGGCCTCTGCACTGCAGGCCAAGGAGGGGAGCCCTGCCAGGGGGGTCCAACATTCCCATGTGTCAGCAGACAGGATGGCAGGACAGAGGACTCCAGGTGAGCACCCACAGAAACTAAGGGTGCCCAGAGCCTCCTGAGAGCTGCCTGGGACTGTGAGGGAGGTCCTTGGCTGGGGGTGGAGGTGGGGTTGCAAAATAACAACCCATGCAGGCCGGCCCTCAGGAGCCAGTCTTCCAGAGGAAGGAATCTGTGCCCTCATGTTGCTGGTCTGCCCACCAACCTGTGGCTCCAGAGGGACAGAAGATCAAGGTGAGGTCAGACAGCTAGTTTCTCTCAAGGCAGGTTAAAGATGGAACAGTCAGAGCAGAGATCACACACAGCACACTCTTTCCGGAGAAAGCAGCTCCTCTGGCTCCATGTGGCTCAGACACAGGATCCAAGACACTGAGAGACACTGAGGAAAGCATCACCCCAAAAGGCAGACCAGGGAAAGGAAGCTGGGGAGGATGCTGAGGAGCAAAGCTCATAGTGCTGAGGAGACTGGGCAGGGGCCTGGAGGAAGCTCCCTAGCGGTTAGGGTAGCCAGGCAGCCACAGTGTTCTCAGGTGGAGATCCTGAATAAGACTTCAAGGCCCAGGGTAGGTGATGCAGAGTGGAGGGGGTTCTTGTGAGGAAGTGGAGGGGCAGTGTGGGGGAAGGAAGGACTTTCAGGACAAGAAGTGTTCCCCTCTACGTTGTCTGCCTTGAGCCCATGGCCTGGAATATTTCTCAGGGTTGAGTGCCTGCCTACCAGCGGGGGTGGTGGGGGTGATGGGGGGGTAGGGGTGGGGGGTGGGGTGGGGCGGGAAGGAGTGGGCGGGGCGCTGGCGAGCTGCGGTCCCAACGTCTACGGGGGGGGGGCGGGAGGGTGAGCCTTACTGGAAGCTTCCGGCAGTGGGGGAGGGGCGACTCCCGGGGGAAGGTTCCAGAAGGAACCCGACCATCCCTCAGGAAAGTTCCACGGCATACAGACAGACAGGCCACCTCCGGGAAGGTTTCCAAAGAGCCTATGGCTACTCCCGCGGGCAAGTTCCACAAGGTAGGGTCAAGGAACTTTAACAGAACAGTTCCACAAGGTGGAGACAGGCGATCCCCACGGGAAGGTTCCAGAAGGTGGGGCTGGTGGTGCGCTCCTAGCAGCATAGTGCCAGGACAGCGCTGCCAGCCCCCTCAGCAGTGCTGGATTTGTTCTGGCAGTCTGAGGGTTCCTGGTCACTGCGGTGGTAGAACTGTACATGGCGGGTGCGCCTCAATTCATGGCTCCTCACTTCGGTCTGGGGATGCGCTCATCCTGGAGGTTCCTCACCATGTACACTTTCTTCATGCTGTGAACCTCGGGGTTCTAGAAACCCTCCTCCCCTCCTTATTACAAACAGCCCTAGTGCCGAAACCCCTATCAACCTCTCTGTTCTCCAAAACCAGTCACGGTCGCGTCCTGGAGAATCCTCATCCCAAATACCTGCTTCTACCTGAGGTGCTGCCAACGTTTCCATTTTTCCCGTGATCCTTGAGCCTCTCACCTTAACCGTCTGGCCCAGAGCACCACTTCGTGCTGCTATTCTGTAGCCTTAGGGTCCTGGAGGTCGCTCTCACCCTCCTCCTCCTCCCCTATCCTGGGTACCGGCTCCACCACACACATTAGCTTTCTCACTACTCTGGTCCTTGGTCCCCCAAGCTTGGAGGGGTTGGCAGCTGCCTGGACACCTTCTCCCTGTTGGTTCCTGGTACTTTATGTGGATCAATCCCTGACTGTCTTGAAGTGGATAGTGGAAACCCTGCTCTCTATTTGAATTATGCCTAAGGGTCCCCTCTTTTTCCTTTCGGGTCCCTTAAGACTGCTTAGGCCAGCTTTCAGTCTCTCCATTTTTATCACCACTCCATCTAAAATAGTTGTCATTTCTATTGAGAATCTTCTGGAGGACCACTTATTTATTTGGAACTGTCTCTTCAGTTATGGCCCAGAGGATGTTTTCCTTTCTAGTTTGTTTCCCTTTGCTGGATGATATCTGATGTAAAGTCCTATGGTGAGAAAAGGTACCCTCAAGTTTCACAATTTGCTTTCCCCTCTGAAACAGCCATCCTCTTACCTTGGTGCAAAAACATTGGCCTAGAAGTCTACAGCAGTGACACTGACATCACACCGCCTGCCTTCCCATTTTACAGCCTCCTGGGCTTCGGGTAGTGCTTGTCCTAGTTCTGCTTTCTGGAGATGTTGTAAACGCATCCTTCCAACATCCCTATGATCTTGTAGCAGGTCTGCTAGGAACATTATCGGTCAGCAGTTTGGGTCACGTGTTTTCACTTGGCCTTCACTTTTCAAGTATATTTTCACTCCTGGAGAATGCAGTGCTTCCATGCAAATTCCTTCTTTCTTCCCTCATTTGCAGCTGTTGCTCTTCTTTTGGTTTTCTCTTTTTCACTGTTTGCTTGAGATGATGACCTTCACTTTAGATGTTGTTATAGAAAGGGTTCTCTTTGCTTTTCCTGTGGCTGCCTCTCAGATGTTCACTGCTTACTTTTCTTTCTTTCTCTCTGAGAGCCTTCGCCCTGTTGATTTTTGAGGCTGGGTGTTGGTATCTTGCACAAGCTGGGCAGGGGCCGGCAATCCTCCTGCTTCAGCATCTCAGGGAGCTGGCGTTACAGATGTGTACCACCCTACCTGGCTATATTCCCACTTTTTGCAAGTGGTTTGCAGTGACTTACCTGTGATATGTCTCAGGTTTGTTTTCCTTGTACTTGTTCTGCATTGAACTGGCTGAACTTGTTGTTTGCAGAGTAATACCTTTCTTAGGGAACATGTCTCTATCACTGACCTTTCAGATAGTGTCTCTCTCTCTCTCTCTCTCTCTCTCTCTCTCTCTCTCTCTCT
>PVJX010039699.1:0-15588 GCA_004027295.1 Dolichotis patagonum
TTGGTGACGCAGGTGGATGCCACACATTGCCCCAGATTACGTGTCAGAGGACGAGCGCTGTGTTCGTGTTTTTACAAATGTAATAATCCCTTCGAGAGCTCCTTGTCTTACTTTAGTGCCCAGCGGGCTCTGTGACCAATGACATTCCTGACATCCGCAAGGGGACCCGCAGTGAGCCAGCTCAGACGCCACGGACACGACGTTCTGCTTTCCCGATGGAGAGGACAAGCTAGGGTGAAGCTTCTGAATTCCAGGGTGACTGACAACAGGGCTGCGGGGGGCGGGTGAGCTTCGGCAGAGTGTGACACTGATATTAGTTACGGGACTGGAAAAAGATGGAGTCACTCTCAGAAGTGATGGGCTACAGAGGCGTTACGTGTACAGCGGCAGGATTAAGGTGATTTTGCCATTTATCTGAATAACCACTTAGCCGGAGAAGTTAAACGTCCTACCCTGGAGGCTGCTGGTGGCTGGTTGGCCCCTGCGAGGTGACCTCTAACCTTTGACATCCCCCATGAGATAGGAGTAGCTTTGTGAACCAGGGCGGGGGGGGGGCTGCTGGGGCCACACCTGCGTGTATGCTAATGAGGTGACTCCTGTGGCCCAGAGCACTCCAGAGGGGACCAGCTGTGAGGAAGGACCAGCACTGAGCCGCAGGACGTCAGCCTGACCTCCACCGGGGGAGAGGAGAGGCGGCACTCTGCGGTCAAGCCCTGGCTAGTGGTCAGGTGTGGCCCTGCAGTGCAGTTCTGGCAATAAGCTCTCCTCTGAGCCTCTGTCTGTGTCCCTTTGTCAGAGCCAGACTGTCCTCACAAGTACAGGTGGATTCAACTGACGGCTTTTCAACTTTACCTTGGTACGGAAGTGACGGGCGTCCCGTGGAGGCTTCAGATTTTGATCTCTTCCTGGACCAGCTACCTGCGGATGGTGCTCGTTTGTGGCGCGGTCTGAAGGCCACTGTATAGGTTTGAGACAGTTCCAGAAGGCTCTGTTGGGCCGAGGTGTTCTGTAGGTGGAGGGCATTATGCACTGTGACCTAAGACCTTGTCAGCTTTTCAAGGTTTCCAGGTAGAACCTCACTGCGAGTGAAAGAAGCCCTGTGGGGCGCTCTCCTAGGTCCTGGGTGCCCTTCTGGCAGGTTGCCGAAGCCGAGCATACCTGTGGCACTCCGGATTTGTGGCCGGCTGGTCTACAGGGTAGGCGACCCTGGGGAATTTGGGGCTGGCAGAAGTCTTGGGTCCATGGGGCAGAGCAAAGCAGTTCTGAGGCTCATCCAACATCACACAGCTTATGTGGGTAGAGCTTGATATTTTTGACACGTTTTTAAGAATATTTCTTTATATTTTATCAAAAATATAAACAATCTAAAAGCTGCCATTTTAAACGGTACAGCTCAGAGGCCTTAAGCACGTTCACTGAGCTTCTGTGCTATTTCCAACTTCCACATCATTCCAAGCAGAAACCTTAAAGCCATGAGGCAGTGCTCCCTGCACCCCCACCTCAGCCCTGGTGACCCCAGTCTGCTCTGTCTCCAGAGCAGGAAGGATCCAAGAGAGGTGGGGTCCGGCGTGAGCCCTGCCCGGTGCAGGTCAGCTCTGCCCTGTGGGAGCAGCCCCTCGGCAAGGCCAAGAGGGCGGAGGTGGGCTTTGGGCTGGAGCTTCTGCCCCAGCGTTTCCATAAGAAGCTCTGTGTCAGGTCCCAAAGAGGGACGTGGGAAGGGAAAGGAAGTGGGGTGCTTTCCTCAGATATATTTGATCATCACAATTATTTTTTGGTATGAGGACTTGATTGTCCATATACCAGGAGTCCCAACTCACCTGCCTTCACCCAAAGGCGTGGACGGTGAAGGGATGGGGAGGTCCACAGTCAGGTGCCCTCTCAGGAAGGCTGCCCAGGTAGAGTCCCATGAGGTCACTGGACCCGATTCTCCTTGTCTGGTCTTGCACTGTTTCCTCTGGGCCCAGGGCATGCATTTTGCCTGGGGCATCCATGCCAGCCTCCTATTCTCATGAGACCTTCCCCAGGAAACAGTAAGTCTCTTTCCCAGAAATCCCTGTTCTGATGGGGTCACATGCTCACAGTCAGCCAATCACATGGTGATGCCAGGGAGAGGTTCTGATTGGCTCACAGTCTGGTCTATAACCAACCTTCCCAAGAACCACTGGGCATGTAGGCAGATTGAGGGCGTGGTTTCCCTGCTGAGGTCTGGACAGTGTTATCAGTAGTAGGGGCAGAGTGTCAAAATCACCAATGGCCAACGTTTTTCCAGTGGCCACTTCCTAAAATGTGCTTAGAACAATGCTTGCCACATGGCAACTCCCAGGAAGTGCCCGTGGCTTGCCAAGCACCAGTCTCAGCTCCAGCAGCCACATCGAGGAGAGGTTGGTGTCTCCACTTTACACATTTTACTCCATTTTACACTCGCCTGTGATAACAGCTCATGAGAGATGGAGTCAGGATCTGAACCAGGAGAGTCAGACTCCACAGTCTGAGTGCTGGGCTGTGCTCCAGGGCTCGTTCAGGGAGGATGCCTGGGTCACACGTGTGGGCCCAGGCCGGCAGCAGCGGGCCGGGTGGAGGTATATTTCTGCAGCAGCGCCTCTTGTCACCAATCCTCACCCCGATTTAATTTGGAAGCCCTGTAAAGCTCCATTAGTGATTTTAAGATGTGATTCTCAAACACAAGAGGCTGCGACACCTCCCCGCCATCTCGAAGCCATGAAGAAGCCAACCCAGCCTCCAAGGCTTTGTAACCTAGGGCGAGGGGGGAACTCACACGCTGAGAAAGAGCAATTCAGTGAATAATGGGGCTCTGGATTAATTCCCAAATAAAGTTGTTATCATAAGAATTTATGAACAGGAATAAAAGACATTTAGCAGAATCTCCAGAGGCAGATACGAGACATGAAATTCAAACTTCGCAGTGCTTTAAATGTTATTTATCATGTCTTTCTCTCCTTTGTGGTCCAGTGCCTGGAGCCTCAGGCCTGTGATTGCATTGCTTCAAATGGACAGGTGGCAAGTGGCTGCTCTCAGGAGGAAGTCGGCGGGACGGGTGGAGGGGAGCGGGGTGCAGATGAGGCAAGAAGGCGGGGTCCGTCTGCACACACCGAGCTAGGAGCTAGGGGCAGGCAGTCTCTCTGGAGCAAGGCCAGCGCTTAAACCTTTCCTGGACGCTTCGCAGCAGGATTTCCCGTTAAGAATCCACCCCAAGCTAGAGGACGGGGGTGGGGGGTGGGGTAGAATATTTCTCTCTCTCCTTTAGGCTTGTTCCAGCATGGCGGGTTGCAAGGTTCGCGGGAGCGGGGTGCAGGTAGAAGCTGTCACCTGGCAAAAGAAGCAGTGAGAGCCAGGAGAAAGTGGCCCTCGCTTTGTGTCTACCTGCTCTGGCGGTAAGGGATCGGGTCCCCGGAGACCTGACCCCGTCCCCAGCTATGGCGTCAGTTGCTTCCCAGGGTGACACCTCAATGGCTTGGTCACCTCTGCTAGACCCCAGCTCCAAAAAGCCCCTCACGTCTCAGCACTATTACACTGGGGACCAAGCCTTTGTGGGACCAACCACGCCCTCACTGTAAGGTCCTCTAGATAGCAGCCAAGGCAACTGGATACTGCGGGGTCTCTGCGGGTCCACGTGGGCCCCGCACCCTGGCCCTGGTGTTTCAGGGAGGCCCAAGGGGCTGCCTGGTAATCGGTCCCTGCGGGGTGTGACCTGGAGACCCCTGCAGAACCAGACCGCTGGCGAATGGCAGCAAAGCCTCCCTCTTCTCCCATCTACTCAGCCAGCTGGCCAGACGTGGGCCAGAGAGCGACCACCTGGCTGCCACCCACAGCAGGGCCACAGTGAGTGAAGCCTTCGGGCCCATGGCTGGGGTCAGCAGCTCTGCGGTGGGGCGTCTCACATGGATTTCTGACTGGCGCAAATCCGCGTCACACCTGGGTTGCTGATGAAAGCCTCGTCCCGGGAACGGGAGCTTCCTGCTCTGGGAACTGGGGTCCCCTAGGAGAGGGCCAAACGCCTTTCACGGTCACGGTCAGGGCCACAGCCATGGCCACCCTCTGCCTCCCAGCCCTGCGGGGCACTGCGCAGCTCTCTAGCTCTCCTGCTCCCGGGTCAGTGGGGACAGGGACAGCGGCCCTCCTGCTTACCTGCTCCCTCCTGCGTCCCCAGCCCCGGGCCGCTGCCCCGCCTCCCGCTTCCTCCTGGGTGCCTGACTTGGCCCTCCAGCCGCGCCCGACTTTCCGCACCTTCCCGCCCCCCCCAGTCCTCCCTGGATCCCAGCAGGGCTGACCACTTTGGCCAGGGGCCCCTTCTAGCAGCCCCTTCCCATAAGTCCCAGCTTCTTCCCCGTGGCAGAGAAGCCCTCTCCAGTGCTCAAGAGTGGTCTGGAGTGAACAGGGGCTGGGGACAGTGGCGGAAGAGACCCAGGCAGAGAAAGAAGAGCTGCTTTCCTTAAAAGACCGACACTGATGAGGGCTCTTCGTGGGATTTGAGACAGTCGGTGTCACAGGACCCGTACTGAAGCCTGATTTGGTGCCACAGGGTGCTGGGCATACTGCGGGGGGAGCTGCCGGGCTGGGCCTCGCCTGGAGGCGGGTGTGTGCAGGGGAGCTGAGGCTGCAGCGGCAAAGGCCGGGGTGCACGATGGCCCCCGGTGTGCAAACAGAATTCAGAATTAGGGTCCCAGAGACAGAATTACAGTTCCAGGTGGAATGAACCGTTCCGGTGAACTGACTGAAATGGAGAGCTCAGCTCACCTTGGATTTTCCAGGTGGCCTTAAAGGTGGACTAGGAGGCCAAAGAGGCTGACAGCGACGCCACAAGCGCAGGGCTCAGCTGCCTGCCTTGAAGGTGAAGGGACGGGGCGAACGGCCAGGGTGAGGGCTCCTCTCCGGAAGTGGCACAGCCCTGAGACGACAGCCAGCGCCTTGGGTCTCAGTCCTGAGGCCACAGGGAACTGTGTTGTGCCATCCACTGAGTGGACAGGCGAAACTTCCATGGGGTCCCCAGAAAGGAAAGCCATAGGTGACACTGTGACCCTAGTCCCCGGGGCTCTGTCCAGACAGCCCCATCCACAGAGTCACAGACTGTAAGCGTGCGGCTTACAGGAGAAGAGGTTTATCTGGCTCATGGTTTCAGGGGGTACAGCCCGTGGTCAGCTGGCCTCGAGCTGGGAGATTAGGGCAGAAGGGTACGGTACAGCAGGGCTGCTCAGTTCACGGTGGGGGGGGAACAGTGCCACAGAGGAAGTGCCACGGACCAGATACAGACCCGAAGGCCACACCTCTGTGGTGTGACCCTCCCAGACACAGTGAGCTCCGCTCTTGCCTTGTGCCCTGTCCCGAGCCGATCGAGTGGACGAGTGACCTTAACCGTCCAGCGGGGTGCGGGGGCAGCTCGTCCATGAGGGCAGCTGTGAGCTGATAGAACCTGGGCACCTGTGACCAGGAAGTGCTGTAAACAGGCTGGTGAGGTTCGGAGAATGCAAGAGGAACGCACACATCCTTCACCTCCCTGGTCATCTGCAAGTGGGGAAAATAACCGCTGCCCTGACATTCCTTCTCGGCATTCACTGGATAAGATGAGCCAAGTGCCACCCGGGCCTATGCAGCCACCTGGATGCTGTCTCCTTCCTCGTGGCCCTTCCCTGTGGGCCCCGCACGGCATCCCTGATGTTCCCCCAGCTGCTCCTGCCGGGTGGTCTAAGTGGGAGGCGCTGGAGGTTCTAGCGGGCGGGGCGGGGCATCCTTTGTTCTAAGTGATTGGTTGTGATGGGCTGTGACTGGCAGCAAAGGGGCAGCACGCTCCTGGGTAGGCGTGACTTGGGGACAGGCTGGGCGCTCCGTTATGAAGAAAACCCCAGCAAGTCTCCAGGAAGGGATGTAGGGGTGGAGAGAGGGCCTTTGAGGCCAACCGGGTAGCTGGGGCAGCAGGGAGTGGGCTTGGAACCGGGCAGCGATGTCAGGTGTGGTGGCTTGGGGAGTCCAGGTGGGCAGGGAGCAGGTGGGCAGGGAGCAGTGGGGAGGAACCACTTAGGAGCACCTAGCAGCTTGTAGTCCTCTTAATTCCAGGAAGTGGGGTGAGCCCACAGGGTCAGGTCGGAGGTGACGGTGCGAGTCCTCGGGTGGGGGTAGGAAGGTGCAGACAGGTGTTCGATGCCTGGGTCAGAGGCCGCGCAGTCTGGCGTCCAGGGTGACTTTGTGTTCTCTGGAAATACAAAGGGCACCACAAGGTGGCGCTCACCACCAACAAATTCCAGGACCAGCGCCGCCCTGACCACGCAACACCGTCTCATTAACCCGAATTAGCTAGGCCAGCGAGACAGACAAAGGCCCGCGACATCCCCCGCCTCCCCGCACACTGTCCTTCTGTCTCTGTATTTCCAGGGCGAGGGGCCCCCAGTTCTGTGCGGCTGTGCGTCCTTGTGCAGAACGCCCCATACAGCACCGGTGCACCCTGAGCTCTCCGGGTCCCCCCAGGACATGTGGCTCCTTGCACCCCCAGGCACCTGATGGGGCTCACACCCACGTGTGTGCAGGGCCTCCAAACACGAGAAGGGGCTGCGGCGTGAGAGGGCACTGCAGCGCCCGGGGCTCGGGGAGGAGACCAGACCTTCCAAGGCTCAGGCAGAGTGCAGCATTCGCGCGGAGATTCCCGCGCGGCGTTGGTTGCAGCTGCCTCCCTCCTGCTCATTTCGCGCTGTGTCCTGCGTAAGCTAAATGCCAGCCTGAAGTGCAACCCGAAGTGTCCTCACTGCGTCCCTCTCCTGTCCCGGCCAGGTTGACCCAGGGGCCCTGCGGGGTGGAGAGAGAAGGCCAGGCAGGGCCATGGTAGCTCGCTGTGTCCCTGCTATGTTGGGGTGGGCACCTACTTCCTCTCACGTGTGCCTCGCAGCGCTGGCCTCGCAGTGCAGGGTCCCAGCCCCGGCGGTGACGCCGCCCACAGTGCACTGGGAGGCCAGGGCTTCTAACCGGCTCCTCAGGGGTTGAGGGTGCGGAGCGTGCAGAAGCCCACGAAGGCCCCAGTAGATTCTGCGGTGGAAAGTGGCTCCTGGGGTGCCAGGGTGGGGGACGACAGAGTGGGCTGGACGGTGCCCTTCAGATGTCCTTCCTGGTGTGGCTGAGTGGCCCTCACTTTGCAGGGGGTCCTGAGTTCCGATTCAGCCATGTTAGGGGTCACCATTGTGCTGTCACCTGCGGCCCCCTCAGATGCCCTTGTGTGTCCTGTGGACAGAGCCCCCAGTGCCGCTGCCGCCCCCGCCCCACTTCTTTTTTTCACTACTGGGGATGGAACGTGGGCTTTGTGCTGAGCTGCATCTTAGCGCTTTTTAAAACGTTGGGGCAGGGTCTCACCAAGTCACTCTATAGTGCCCAGGCTGGGTTTGAACTAGAGATCCTCCTGCCTCAGCTTCCAGAGCACCTCCCCTGATTTTCATGCCTCATCGTTGACGGGGAAAGTGAGCAAGAGGAGAGCGAAGGCTGGCCAGGCAGCTGTGGGACTGGGCTCCCTGTCCCCTGTGGCCCTGGCCTGGCTGTTTAGACAAGCTTGGCGTGGCGACCTGTGCTTCTCACCAGCCAGAGATCACCAGCTCCCCGGCACCCAGTGCCCAGTGCCTCCCTCACACGGCCTGTGTGGACGCAGTGTCCGAGGAAGACCCCGCCTCTGTCCCGTTCTCTCAACACACAGGAGCCATCCTGGCCTCGGGAGGTTGCCATCCTCAGTTTTGCGTTGCTTCCAGTGAAACCTTTTCATCTGGAGATTTGTCTCCAGCTTTCTTTATCTTGAGACCACATTCACACCCTGGGCGTTGTGGCGAGTGGCTGCTGGGACAGCCAGAGTGTCCTGAAATGGTGACAGCAGACACAAAGCAGGGTGCTGCCCCAGAGAGCAGAGATCAACAAGGCAAGGTCTGCCCACAAGGGGTCTTCTAGGACGCAGGTGAAGGAGCAGGAAGAAGGCTTGGGCGGAAGTGTCCCAGGCCAGCAGCTGCCCATGAGAGGTCCTGGACGTCACTGTGATGTCCTTAGACTGAGTCAGACAAGGCACGTGTGTCCCACAGTGAAGATGCAGTCTTCGGCTGGTAGTGACTTGAAGGCAACGCGATTCACTGCAAATATTTAATAGACAATGGGCCTGATAGAGCTGAAGAGCCATGTGCTTCACGTAGATGTGCTATGGCTTAGATCTAAGGGTCCCCAGCGCTTCCTGTGTTCGGAGATGGGGCTTCCGGAAGGTGACTGGTTCGCGGGGCGGTGAACTCATGGTGGATTCATCCATCAGTGACTTCGTAGCTGAACCTGCTGCAGGGAGCGGGGCCTGGCTGGAGGTGGGTTACTACCGGACGGATCTGGAAGGCTGTTTTTCCCCCTCGGCTTGTCCTTTCTCTCTGCTTCCTGGTTGCCGTGATATGAGCAGCTTTCTTCCGCCAAGCCCTTCCACCATGCTGAATCTGCCTTGGAGCAGCAGACCACGGACTGCATCTTCTAAGTCCGTGAGCCAAATTAAACTTCTCTTTTAGGTTGCAGGTACTGGGCATTTTGTCCCAGCTCTAGAACTACCTCAAAGGCCATATGCAGTGGTGACAGGAAAAACAGAAACAAGTCTAAAAGCAATTCTTTTAGCAATAAAATGTATTGACACGGGCATAAATATATTTAATTTGAAGCCTGACAAACGCAAACAAAGGAGATGTGGCTATGCATACCTGAGCAGAAGGTTTATGCAGCCGTCCGTAGACAATTTGAAAAATGCCCTGTGGTGTGGAGTAATGCTCTAAATGAAAGCAGGCAGTAAATACAAAAAAGAGTAACGCATTCTGTAACAATGTTACCAACAATTATCACTTCATGATGCGATTCCAGATGATTTTGGGTTGTAATTCCTGTATTTATTTAGTTTCTCGCAGTGTTGGGGATTGAACCCACGGCCTTAAGAATGACAGGTGAACACTGTACCACTGAACCTCACACCCTGCCCTATTTTTTTTAATAGACCGACTTTGATTTGTGCCTTCGAAGTGGTGCACAAACACCACGGGCCGGGGGAGGCACTCACCTCGGCAGCTGCTTCCTCTCGTGGTACCGGGATTCAGATTCCTGGGGAATGGGTGGTCCATGTGCTGCTGGGCTGCAGTGGAGTGGAGGGGAGCCCATCCCTCGGGGTGGGGGCCACCGCCTGCACCCTCCCCTGGGCACTGGCTCAGGCAGTGCTGTGACTGTGCTGGGTGTGACATCTCCTGCGCATAGAGTCAGAGGACACTGAGACCCTGGGGCGTCTGCTCACCTGGGCTCACAGCCCTCACTGGCCTCTGGGTGGGGGCTGATCTGACTGCCTCCTGCCCTGGCCCCCAGGGTTGGTGGGGTGTCTCCAGTTAGGGCTCAGGGAAATCCCTTCTGCCAGCCAAATCTCTTGTGCAGGCTTCTGGGCCGGGAAGGCCCCACTGGTTGCCCCTAAAGGATCTTGGGGTTTTCGCCCCACAGCCAAACACAGATGCATTCGACCTTCTCACCAACCCTGTGTCCACGGACCCACATAGGCCAGCACGACCAGCCCCTTGGGGATGGGACTCCAGGAATGAACTCCTCCCTGGCCCCAGAACGCCCCGAGAGTCTATAAACAAGGACCCTTATCTGTTAACCGCTCTTGGGGTTGCCATGGTCTGCCTGCCAGGTACAAGGGTGTCTAGAGAGTAGTCATTTCACTTCTCAGGTCGGGGCCCCTTCTTTTCTGACCATGGCAGCACGTGGGCTGCCACATGGGCTTCGTCCCATGCCACCATGGCCATCGCTGTCCCCCAGGCTCCTGGAGTAGGAGCCACCCTCGCCCCCTGCGGTCTCGCTGCCTCTTGGGGTGAATGTGGTGTGGCTTCCTTAGGGGCCTGGTCTGGTTTGGACGGTGCTGTGAGCCTTACAGATCCCAGGCGCAGTTCCTGGAAGGGGGAAGGTGGGCCTTGGCAGCGGAGGTCTCCGCCAACAGCGTGAGAACGAGCTGTGGAGAGTGCGCTCGGAGAACACTGCAGTGCGCGGCCAAATGTGTTCTCAAACATGACCTAATACTGCCCGGCGGCTGGCTTCCGGCAAAGCTGAGGAGACCAGTTAAATTCCCGTTTCAGGGCCTGAGTTCCAGATCAGTAATGACATCTCTGGGCTGGGCTTACTGCATCCATCACAGGAGACTAAATTAACTGACAGACAGGTGCGCACACGCATATTCACACGCATGCGCTCACATGCACGCTCACAAATGCACATTCACAATGCACAGTCACGTGGACTCACACACACTCACATATGTGCACTTGCACGTGTACTCATAAATGCACGTTGGGACATGCACACTAACATACATTCACACATGCGCACACACATGCACACTCACTCACACACGGGGTGGACAAGGGAGCAGGACACCAAGGCACATTTCCCGCCCAGCCACCAAGTGGCCCCACGCTGTCCCTTCCCTTCTGCCTGCTCTCCCCCTCCTCTCTGGCCCTCACTTCCTCCAGAACGGCCCCCACTCCACCTTCCGGGGCCCACAGGGCAGTAGGGAAGAGGTCTTCTGTGCTGAGACCCACCAGGGTCAAGCCCTGCACATCAGGCAAATGCTCTAGCCCTTCTGACCTTCAGCGTAAACCCTGCAGCGAGCAGGCCCCTGTTCAGATGTGTATCTTATTTAACTCAGATATCCAAAGTAATATTTCATCGTGTGATCAGTGTACATGACATACTCTGAGAACTCCTACATATTTCATTCTGTCTGAGACATCTCAGGAATCTTGTATACTGTACTAACAATATATCTCAAAATGGAGCTTACACTTCCATCAGAAATCCTTCATCTGTACATAAATCTCATCAATCTATCAGTTGAAAAGTGAAACCCACATACCCTAGAGGTTCCAAAGCACTTTGGTTTTCCAATAGCTGAATGGAATATCAGCTTAAATTAAAAATGTATTAAAATAAAAGTCTGGTGTCTCAGGTGCCATAGCCACATTATTTCACATGTTCTACAATCACCTTGTGACTGTAGGTGGCCTTGGTGACTGTCCTGGTTGCATAGCCGTATAGCAGACTTACATTCTGTGCATGAAGTTTGCAGAGTGACAACCACAGCGACAGCCAGTCCTGAGCGTGGCTCGAGCAGATGGCCCTGGTGGTGGCTTGTGATGTGGTGGCCCAGGGCATCGCTTTTGAGCACATGGACCCCCTCGAGCCTGGACATAGCAGCTTTGCCATCCCGATTCAGCCCTAGGCATTGCCAAAAATCACCGACCCCATCGCCCTTAGGATGCCTGTGAGGCTGCCATGGCACGTGATTCTAGTTACTTATGGGGGAGACGGGCCTGGAACTGGGGGGCTCCTGCTCCCTAAAGACGGAGGCTCATGGCTATGGTTTGGTCTGGAAATGCCCCTGGGTTCAGGTGTTAAAGGTTCGCCCCTCCCCTCCACGGTGCAGGAACTTTAAGCAGTGGCCCGCAGGACGTCCTTAGGTCACTGAGGGCATGTTCTTAAGGGACACTGTGGGAGCCCCAGCTGCTCCTCGCTCCCTCTTGCTTCCTGGCCATGAGATGAGTGTTTTGCTCTGCCCATTTTCCCCATCGCAGTGCATGGCCAGAGGTCTCAGAGCAGCCCGGCCAGCTGACCGGGGACTGGAACCTTGCAAACCGGGAGCCAGAATAAACCTCTTCTCTTTGCACGTTGATTGTGTTAGATATTTCATCACAGAAAGAGGAAGTTGGTGAACACACAGTTAGTTCAGGTTGAATCACGTCCAAGTTATCTCCACGGCTTCGTGTGTGTGCGTGTGTTTGCATGTGTGCACGTGTGCGTGCATGTGCGAGTGTGTGTTTAAGGAAGGATCCGATATGCCCAAAGAAGGGGGCTTGACTACCGGACCAGCTGATCCTCCAAAGTTAGCAGCTGTCTCTGCATAATTCCCCGAGAGCAGGTGCTAGCACTCGCTGCGTTTTGGAGCCCCTCGGGTCCCTGGGGCCAGGGAGGCACCGTGTCCCTCTCTGTGTCCTTCCCAGCTTCCAGCCTGTTCCCACCGCTGTGCAGCAAGGTGGCGAGCTGTGCCAGATAGAGCTCGTGCTTTGTCCTTCTCCGAGAATCGTGCCTCACATTTTTCGTTCTGATTGAATTTGGAGGCCAAGCATGTTACTGCCTCTAATTGGTTTCAGACTCAATCAGGGCCAGGACTCATTATCAGGAATTCTTGAGTGCGAACTCACATCCCGTCCCCCACCACGGCTTCCCCGGTGCATTCTGCTGGCTCCCTTTGCCCTCGATGCTTCCTGGGAAGTGTTCTGGAGACTGCTGTGTTAACTGCTTGGTTGCCTCCCTTCCCTTATGTTCACTTTTTCAAGGTGTAAACCTTGAGTGCTTTGCAAAATCCCTTTCCTTCCTGGGCGTGGTGCAGGGAACGGGCAGCACCTGGAGCCCACATTAAACTGCACAACGCTGTGTGCCTACTACTTCTCGCTTGTGCTCGGCTCGGGCTGCCAATTTTCCTCGGAAACACGCAGCGTGCCCAATTAAGTCAGGACTCAGATAAACAACACAGGCTCCCGTAACTGCCCATCAACTATCGCATGGCTCATAATAATTTGGAGGAAGGACTCACCGTGAGCATGCTGTCTGCTTCACATCCAGGCCCTTTGGGCTCTGTGTCCAGCTCCCTGGCCCTGCAGGCTGCAGGCGGGTGTGGGTGGAGTGGACGTGCAGGAGGACAGGAAGAGCCAGGCTCCATCTCCCTGGGAACCACCACCAGCTCCCCCTGGTGACCTGCCTGCTCACCGTTGCTAACCTTTCCAGTGCCTGCCGTGGGCTGTTGGGACACTCAGCTTGCCCAGAGCTGTGCCCATTCCTGGGACTGCATCGTGTGTCGTCTGAGACATCCAGAGTGGCTTCCATTTCCCTGACGACCTGGACTGAGCAGTGTGTTTGTAATTCATCTTTCAGTCTGCAGAGCCCCTGGCCTTTCCGGTCCCTACGGAAACCGTATCACTGCTCTCTCTCCTCTTTCCTCCTGCACTCCTTTGGCCTGTGAAGATATATCTACCGTGGACTGTGGCACATGTTATTTATTACCAATATCAAAGCGCCAATGTTATTTCTCTAAAACGTGTAAGCAGATGCAGTGTTACGTGAGAAACTGCTGCCACCAGAAAAAGTCTCAGTGTGTGAGAAGAAGGGAGGAGGCCGGAATGCACACTCTGGTGCAAACTCCGTCTACAGGTGGAGTGTGAGCCTGCTTAGTTAGTGGGAGGGAAGACAGAGGGGGACGTGTCCTCTGCCGTGGAGGGGCAGAGGGGACTGTCATCCCTGGCAAGTGTGCACGTGCAGGGCTGTGCCCAGATATCAGGTCTTCTTCATGAACTCGCTATAAAAATAAAGGCATATTTGCAGCAGCTAACAAGATGGTAACGCCACCAGAGGGCTGCACTATTTTAATTACCAGGAAGCGGTCCTCCTCCAGGGATTGCCAGGTCCATTGATGGGCATCCGGGGAACTTCGACACTTTCTCTGGGATGGCCTGGGACCTTCCTCAGCATGCTCCCGGAGGTGCTAGGCTGCTGTCTCTACTCTGGGGAGTCCCTTGAGCCTGTGACTCTCTCTGTGACCCAGCCTTGATCGCTGTGTAAGGTGCGGGTCCTTAATTCTCTGAAGCATGGTTGGGACCAAGCTGGAAGTTTTAATAAGTCAGGATTTAAGAAATTTGGGGGACAGTGAGAGGGAGAAATATAACAAGAAATGCTTAGCTCTGCTACGCCACTGACGTTACCTTCAAGGCTTCCCCTCCCTTTTTCTGGCCCAATTCTGCAGGGCCCTAGTGAGCTGAGCCTGCCGGCGAGTTTTCAAGTGCCCTCTTCCCCCAGTCCAAGCCGCAATGGCAGAGACTCGCAAAGAGCAATCGTGCATTTCCTTCCTTTTGCTCTTCAGCTGGCCTTTTCCTGGTACATTTGACAGAGACGCTGTCACCACAAGAGTCACACTCGCTCACAAGGATGTGGCCCAGCCTTGTCCTTCCTCGCTGAGACCATCATGCAACCATCCCAGCAGCAACATGTGTATGACTTTATTCGTCGACAGCGAATATCACACAGTGGATATGAAGTGAGTCTGATTCCTTTTTGTACAGCCCCACAGTGCAGCCTGAAAATCCTCCCAAGTCTTTTGAAGTTCTGTATTCCTCTAGTCCTTGAGCTAGAAAAATGTGCGCGCGCGCGCGCACACACACACACACACACACACCATAATGTGTGCACACAGGTTGGCCTGAATGAATATTTATCAAAGCACATTTTCTTTCATTTTCCAGTTCCAGTTTAGAGCTCTGCTTATGTCTTAAAAAAAACTATCCCCAGTGGCCACCCAGAATAATTTTGTCGATATTGTCCTCCTGAGAAGGGTGGCTTCTTTACCCCAGGAAGCACCCAGTGTGAGCTGTTTAATTATGCAAATGTGAGCAAAAGATAATGAGCAGGTTGTGAGCCCACGGCAAATTCAAAGACCTCTTCCTCACAGCAGAAGCTGCTAATAACCTAAACGATAGACAGCTTAAATTATGAAGTAATTTAAATATATAAAAATGTATGCTTAGTATTCTTTCAGTGAACCATCAGCTCTCAGTAACATTTTCACCTGTTTGTTTTATATATCTTATTTTTATTTTAAATAGGGCATTGCAGATAAAATTCAAGTCCCTAGTTCGTTATTCCTTTATCCTGTCCACTTACTGTCTCCCTCCTCAGAAATCACCATCCTTCTATTGTCGGAGATTTTTCTGTCCATTTGTTTATACTTTTATGAATGAAAGTGATCTATATGATAATTTTGTATTTTTTTGAACTATGCAAATGGATTTGGACAGAATATTTGTTCTCAAATTTAGTTATTTTCACCCAGTATTAAATTTCATGATCCAGGTTATGGTGTGTAAAATTAATTATTACTCTAGTCTGTTTATTAAAAAACCCTGTTATTTCCAGTGAAACTCACTTTTTTGGGCAAAATGAAGTGATGGGGCTTTAATTTACCCTCCTTGAAATAAAGCCCAAATAGACAAAATATGTGAAATCCTTTCTAAGGCAATGGATGTGAAACAGTGAGGAAAGGGAGACTGAACAAGATGGCGGACTGGTAGGTAGCAGGAGAGAGACCCTCTCTGAGAGAGACAGCTCAAATGCCAGAATAAAACACCCTGGAGAGACCCAAACAGAGAGAGATGGACTCTCACAACCCAGGGAAAAACTAAACCGCAAAAAGCCACTCGAATATGAGGTCCTGGGACTACCATTAAAGAAGCTAAGATCAGCGAGCACGGCGCCCTCCTCGAGCTGCCTGAATTCCTGCCCGACCTGAACAAGTGATCCACACCGAAGCAACTGGCTTGAGCCGCTGGAGCGCAGAGCTGAACAGCCCTGCGTGCAGCTCGCCCGGACCGGCCCTGCACTCAACCCACCCAGAGGCACCGTGAATTCCCACCGCAGCCGCGCTGAAGTCAGAGGTTGGGGAGTCCTGCAGTTCTCCGGACGGGCATCGGCACGTGGTGAGTGGTGGGAATGGGACTCTCCCACGGGAAAGGG
>PVJX010039701.1:0-15610 GCA_004027295.1 Dolichotis patagonum
AACTTTTGTTCCTTCCTGGGTTGAGAGAGTCCATCTCTCTCTGTTTGGGTCTCTCCTGGGTGTTAAATTCTGGCATTTAAGCTGTCTCTCTCAGAGAGGATCTCTCTCCTGCTACCTACCAGCCCATCATATTTGGAAAACAAAAAGTCAGCATCATATTCAATGAGCAAAAAGTGAAAGCCTTTACCCTCAAATCAGAAACAAGACAAGGATGTCCATTATCACCACTGCTATTCAACATAGTGCTGAAAATTCTAGCCAGAGCAGTTAGACAGGAGAGAGAACTATAAGAAGTAAGGATAGGAAAAGAAGAAGTTAAATTATCATTATTTGAAGATGACATGATATTCTACATAGAAGACCCCCAAAACTACATTGAAAGACTCCTAGGTATATTAAATAAATTCAGTAGTGTAGCTGGATACAAACTCAACCCTCAAAAATCAATAGCATTCCTATACACTAACAATAAAAACACACAGAGAGAAATAAGAGAAGCCACAACCTTCACAATAGCATCCAAAAAAATGAAATACTTAGGAGTTGATCTAACAAAAGATGTAAAAATCTATTCAGGGAAAATTACAATACCTTGTAAAAGAAATCAAAGATGACTTTTGAAAATGGAAAGACATCCCTTGTTCATGGCTAGGAAGAATAAATATTGTGAAAAGGGCCATTCTCCCAAAATTTTTATACAGATTTAATGCAATCCCAATCAAAATACCACTAGAATACCTCATAGATCTAGAGAAATCATTGCTAAAATTCATCTGGAACCAGAAGAGTCCCAGAATAATAAAGGCAATTCTGAGCAACAAAGGCAAGGCAGGAGGCATCCGAATCCTTGACTTGAAGTTATAATACAAAGCTACTGTAATAAAATCAGCATGGTACTGTAATGAAAACAGACCTAAAGATCACAGGAATGGATTAGAAGATACAACCACAACTCCAAACACACTCAGCCACCTTACTTTTGATAAAGGGGCCAAACACATTCACTGGAAAAAAGATAGTCTCTTTAATAAATGGTGCTGGAAAAATTGACTATGTGCCAAAAACTAAAACTAGACCCATGCCTATCACCATGTACTAAACTGAAGTCTAAATGGATCACAGAACTAAATACTAAAACATAAACACTAAGTGTGCTGGTAGACAAAGTAGGTAGAAATTTTGAAGACACAGTGGTAGGTACAGAATTCACAAACAAGAAACCAACTACACAGAAATACTTCCCAGAATCAATAACTGGGATCATGTCTTATTAAAGAGTTTCTGCATGTCAAAAGAAATCTCCAGCATAGTGAAAAGAAAACCCACAAGTTGGGAAAAAATCTTAGTGAATTGTCCCTCAGACAAAGGACTTCTCTCTAGAACATATAAAGAATTTAAAAAAATCAGATCCCTGGAATTCATAGATCCAATCTAAAAATGGGCATCTGAGATGAATACACAGTTCTCAGATGCACAAACACAAATGGATAATCAATGCATGAAAAAAATGCTCAGCATCACTAATCATTAGAGAAATGCAAATTAAAACCACACTGATATTGCTTCTCACTCCAGAAAGAATGGCTAAGATCAAGAAAACCACCAATAACAAATGCTGGATAGACTGAGGGGAAAAAGGAACAGTCTTGCACTGTTGGTGGGAGTGCAGACTGGTGCAATCACTGTGGAGATCAGTCTGGAGATTCCTCAAGAAGCTGGAATTGGAAATTCTATTTGACCCAGTTATTCCACTTCTGGGCATATTTCCAGAAGAACTGAAAACATCATGCCACAGTGCTATATGTGCACCCATGTTTATAGCAGCACAATTTGTAATAACCAGATCTTGGAAACAACCTAAGTGCCCATCAACTGAGGAATGGATAAAAAGATGTGGTATTTTTATATAATGGATTACTACTCAGCTATAAAGAATGACCACATTGAGATATTTGTAAATAAATGGATGCAACTTGAGACCATACTGATAAGTGAATTAAATAAATCTCACATGTGTAAATACTGTATAGTGTCCTTAGTGTCAGAAATGGTAAGAGTGCATAAGATTTTATAGTAATCATGGTTTGCCATTATATTGTTTTCATTCATTTGTTGGAATGGCTTTATTCTGTTTTGTTTGATTTTATTATGTGTGATGATATGAACAGCTACTTAGAAGAAAACAATACATTATGGCAGCCATTGCTGATTTACTATCATCTTGTTTTGAAGTCCTACCATGCTTTTGTTCTTCTTTTACCATTGTTTTTATCCTTTTGTGTCTTATTAGATTTTAATGTATGTGATAGCATAAACAACATTTTTATGGAAAATGAGATATTATAGTAGCCATTGTTCATTTTCTGTTAATTGGTTTTGAATGTCCTATAATACTTCCATTCTCTTGAATGGTTTTATACTATTTTGTTATGTTTGATATTATTGTTTGTGAAGGTATGCTCAACTATTTCAAAGAAAAGAGACATTATGGGGCTGTGGATTTAGCTCAGCGGCATAAGTTCCTGCCTTGCAAGTGCGCGGTCATGAGTTCTGTCCCAGGTACCGATAAAAAAAAAAGGAAAGAGACATTATGGTAGCTACTGCTGATATCCGGTTGTCTTGTTGTGAAGTGCTATGTTGCTTGCATTGTTCTGTTCTGATTTGCTCTCTTTTCTCTTTTATTTTATTGTCTTTAAAATGAAAAATCCAATACCTATTCATAATAAAAATCCTTCAGAAAACTGGAGTAGACCTTCTTCATCTTAATCTGGTAAAAGCCATCTATGACAAACAAATAACATCATCTTAAGTGGTCTAAAACTGAAAGCTTTCTCTTTAAAATCAGTATCAAGAAAAGGGTGTCTACTGTTACAATTCCTATTCAACACAGTTCTGGAAACATTAGCCAGAACAATTAGATGAGAGAAAGAAATAAACTGAATAAAAATAGGGAAGGAAAAATTTAAAGTATCTTTATTTGCAGATGATGTGATAATCCACATAGAAGATGCTAAATACTCCACCAGAAGATTTTATATTTAATAACCAGAGTCTGTCATGTATCTGGACACAAAGTCAATACTCAAAACTCCATAGCATTCCTGTACATAAATATCAAACTCACTGTGAGAGAAATTAGAGAAGCTGCATCCTCCACAAGAGCATTGAAAAAAGGAAGCACTTAGGAATCAGTCTCACAAAGGATTAAAAGATCTCCACATTGGAAACCACAGTACTCTGAAAAAGGAGATTAAAGAGGGTGTCAGAAAATGAAAATAAATCCCTTTCTCAATGGTAGAAAGAACTGCCATAGTAAAAATGGTCATATTCCCTAAATTGTTATACAGATCTAATGCAATCTCAATCAAAATACCAGTGGCATCCCTCACAGAAGTAGAGAAAATATTCCTAAAATTCATTTGGAATCAGAAGGGATGTAGAATAACAAAAACAAACCTACACCACCATGGCAAAGCAAGTGGTACCACAATCCTTGACTTCAAACAATGTTGCAGATCTACTATGATAAAAAATATGGTGGTACTGACCAAAAAAAAAAAAAACCCAAAGCAAAACAAACCAAAAATCCAGACCTGTGGGTCAGTGAAACAGAGTGGAAGAGGCAGACACAACTGTCTCAACCTTCTTATCTTTGACAAATTGTCAAGTACTTTTACTGGAAGATAGTCTCTTTAATAATAATGTATGCAAAATTGGCTTTCTGCATGCCAAAACCTAAAACTAGATCTGTATCACCATTCATTAAAATAAAACTTAAAAGGATCAAAGATCTAAATATTAAAACAGAAAACCTAGGTCTGCTGTGATAGAGAATAGGTAAAAATCTTGCAAACTTAACAAAACCGCAACTGCACTGGAAATACTGTAATAAATAAACACATTGGTTCTACTTTTATTAAAAGACATTGCACAGCAAAAGGTATCAGCAACAGAGTGCAAGACAACCCACAAAATGGAAAAAGATCTTAGCTAGTTATTCCTCAAAGAACTAATATCTAGAACACATAAAGCACTGAAAAAAATCCACCAAATTCATGACCCAATGCAAAAATGAGCATCTAAAATGAATAAACAACTCTCAGATGAAAAAATGCAAACACCAAATAAATACTTGAAAGAATGATCACAATCATGGGTCTTTTGAGAAATGAAACTAAAATTTTAGGTTTGGGCATGCTGAGATTCCATCTTGTTCTAGAAAGAATGGATATTATCAAGAATTCAACCAATAATGCATGCTGAAAGGGCTGTGGAAGAAAAAGAACACTTCTCCACTGTTGGTGGAAACCTATACTAGTGCAATCACTTTGGAAATCATTTTGGAAACTCCAGAAACTAGAATTGGAGGTTCCATTTGACCAACTATGCTGCTTCTTGACATTTTCTCAAGGGAATTAAAAATATCATACCATAACAATATATGCACACCCATGTTTACAGCAGCAGTTTGTAATAGCTAAATCTTGAAAACAACCCAAATGCCTGGAAACCATTGATTGGATAAAAATTATTGTTTTTATACAATGGAGTACTACTCTCACATAAATAAAGATAAACCTGAGACATGTACATTTAAAGGGATGGACTGGGGACCATAATTGTAAATGAAATAAATCACTCACACATGTGTAAATTGTGCATTGTATGTCTAGTATGAGGAGCCAAAGTGTAAATAAGGACTAAAATGTGTGATAAATATTGTGAAATAGAATGAAAATATTTAAATGTGAAGAAGAACTATGGAAGTGAGGGGCAAAGAAAGGAAGTGAAAAGAAAAACTGAAAAAAGAAGGAAAATATAGAAACAAAGATTTTATAAATAAGGAGAGGAAGACTGGTTGAATAGAGGTTAGTGAAATACAGGTAAAAGAATCAAGTTATATCATGTCTAGCTATGAAGTTCCTATGATAAATGTGATCATTATGTATACCTAAAATGTAACAATAAATTTAAATAATTAAAAATAAAACAGAAACAGTTAACTTGCTGGAAGATGAAATAGATAAAATTCATGAAGTTATTGTCATAGCTAAGAATTTTTTGAATGGAGCACATGCATAGGAAATAGCAGCATTAACAAATGGGATGGTATCAAATTAAAAAGTTTTTTCACAGCAAAGGAAACAATGAATAGAGTAAAGAGAACTTACAGAATGTTAAATTTGTTTGCAGGCAATGTCTTAGGCAGAGAATTAACATCTAGAATATTTAAGAATTCAAAAGATTATATCTCCCATATGAAAAACTCAATCAGAAAATGGATCCCTGAGTTGAATAAACACTTCTCAGAGGAAGAAATACAAATAGGCAATAAATATAGGGGAAATGTTCTGCACCACTAGAGAAATGTGAATGAAAACAGCACTGAAATTTCATCTTTTACTGGAAAGAATGGCAATCATGAAAAAACTCAAATAATCAGTGCTGCAGAGAGAGAGAGAGAGAGAATGCAAAGAAAGAAGCCTCCTACATTGCTTCTGGGAATGTAATGTAAACACTGGAACCACTACGGAGATCACTACAGAGGTTCCATATTACAGTGATACACGCATACCAATGTTTATAGTGGTACAATTCACAATAGCTAGATCTTGGAAGCATCTTATATGTCCATTAACAGATAAATGGATAGGGAAAACATGGTGTCTATACATGATGATATACCACTGGGCTATAAAAATGGGTAAATTTGATTCAATTGTAAGAAAATAGATGCAACTTTTAGTCATAATGTTAAGTGAAATAAATTAGACATAATCTTAAATGCTGTATGTTTTATCTCATATGTGAAATCCAAAGTACAAAGTGTACAGTAAAATGAATGGAATGGACTCTAACTCTTCTGAGAGAAAAAGAGAAGGCTTTCTTTTTTTCCCTTTTTATTCCATTTGATGTCACCAAATGTGTGGGGTGTCTTCCTTCCTCAGTTTCTGCCTACACATCAGTCATCCACAGACATCGGTGCTTCACTAACCTGATAGGCTTTTCTCAGTCAGGTCAAGTTGACTGATTATAATTGAGTCACATCTTCTTATTAAAAACTAAGTTTGGTTTACTGAGATGTGTTTGTGTGCTAGTTTGATAAAAGGTGAAATTGTGATGGCTAATGTTGATTTGTCTGAGAGATGGGTAGAAAATTAATAAAGCACACTTCTGGGTAGTCTGGGTAGAGTCATAGAACCCAAACTCTGGGGTCTCTACCTGGCCTCTGGCCCCTTTCTGTTAGACTTTTCTGCTCTCTTGCTTCCTGGCTGCCATGAGGTGAGCAGTCCTTCCACCACGAGGTTGCTACCTAGCTAACCACAAACCCAAATCCCCCAAACAGTGAGTGAATAGAAACATTTCCTTCTGAAAATTGTGCACATGAGGCATTTTGCCCACAGTAACAAAGAGACTAATAGATAGAGACTGAATTGGACCAGGTGTGCCAGGAAGTTTACTGCCCTGTGTAAATGGAAGGGAGGAGGGAATGAGATTATGTTAGGGTTTACTGGTGAGCTTGAATTTAGACTCTGACCACGTAAATGAAGGAAGCCACTTCCTCATGAGGCAGGAAATGTGATGAGAGCAAAAGGATAGAATAAAGTCTGGGGTTAACACAGAACCCTATGTCTGAGTGTTAACTCTCCAGAAATAGACTCTACAAAGATGTGAATGTGTGTTGTTTGTTTGGGAGGCATTGAGCTAAGAAGTGTCATGGCAGAAAGGCAAAGAGGCTGTAAAATAACCCTTCACTCAGACTTAGCTGAGGGCTGGAGCCTCATTCCACAGGGGACCCTAGGGAACAACATAAGAAAAGAACAGAGCTGGCAGCTTGAGTATTTTTTATGTTTGTAGTCAGTCACCAGTTAAAAGCTGACCCAGCAAGAGGAACATCTACTTCCTGGAACTCCAAACCACACGGTGCAGCTATACGGGTTCTGTCAAGTAAAAATACAGGTTAAGAGTCTCAGGAACATGAAATGGGATTCTGTTGGGTCTGTATGCTTGGGAACCACATAGAAGGAGCACTGACTGCACTGGTTGCATTCCAATTTAAGGGTGGAACCCTTTCCCTTGGCAGTTCCTGAGGAAGAAACCCAGCCAACTAAAACAGACAGACAGACAGACAGACAGACAGACAGAGGAAACTTGTTTTTTCTGAGTAAACCAGCAGAAGTACAATCGCCATGCAGATCCTAGGCAGATAGGTTCAAGGGGTCCATGGACAACCCCAGAGAGATTTCTATTTTCTGATAGCTCAGATAGCTGCTGAAAGGGCAGGAGACCTATGCAGATAGGAGGAGCAGGAGAATCCCTGAGACACAGTGGGGTCAGAACTTCTTTGTGACCTTGGTTGGCCTAAACCCCAGAAACCAGAAAGCTTGTGACCTCCTTTGGGATGCCAGTGAGGGGTTGAATAATTTCCCCCTTGTTCATGTGTGGAACTGGGGATTGTGCTGTCATTTAAAAATAGGGTCTTTATAGATATTCATTAGATGAGGTCACCCTGGAATAGGATGGGCCCTAATCTGATGACTAGTGTTCATTCAAGAAGAGGAGAGGGGGTGGTATCCACAAGGTGACTGACTAGAGGTGCCTGGGGCATGTTCTTCTAAACAAAGGACTGAAACCCAGAACAACAACAGCCACTGTGCTAGAGCTCACAGCTGGAATGTGATGGAGACTTAACAGAGAATGGAGACATGAAATGAGCTTATAGTGCAGTGTTCTCCAGCCCATGATGAAGCTTTGGCACTTCACTCAGAGACTGCTAACACCTTGCCTAGCCTCCCACATCACCAGAGGATGCACCAGGAGATCCCTCTGGGCCTATCTGAGCCTTACCCTCCTGAGCTGCTCACATCCTGCCTTGCAAGTAGAAAGTGCATGCAGCACTCTCCAGCCCACAAGGAAGCTTTGGTGCTTTGCTTGGAGTCTGGTAAGACCCTGCCCAGCCTCACTGAAGGACACACCAGGAGTTAACTATGGGCATATCTAGGCCCCACACAGCAACTCCTGAGCTGATCACAGCTGCCTGCATTAGGCCCGGCAAGCCAAAAGTACATACAGCACTCTCCAGCCAATGGGGAAGCTTTGGAACTTCACACCAAGACTGGTAAGCCTCACCTGGTGACTCCAAGTGGCTAGAGCCATCTGGCAAGGTCTGTCTAAGGACCTCCACTCAACTGGGGGAACTGTCTGAAATAGGGATAGATACTCTCAACCCAAGAAACAACTGAGACCTTGCCTTTGGCTTCCCTAAGAGAATATAGGAAAATGACAAAACAAAAGAGCAAAATGCAATCTCAAACCTCCAGCCCATTCCAAGCAAGCCTAGAAGACATGGACATAGAAGAATATGTAAGCCATACACCAGGAAATCCTGAAATGATAGCAATTGAAGTAAATAAACAACTCTGGGAAGCTATAAAAGAACACTGATCAGAAATAATCTCCCAGGTAAAAGAAGAAATGATAAATGTAATCAAAGAAATGCTGAACACATCTAAAGAAGACATAGTGAAAAAATTAGAGGAACACTGCAAAAAGATGGAAACCTTGAATGACTAATATAAGAAGCAAACAATGAATGAAACAGATTCAAAGACATATACAGGAATTCAAAAATTCCATTGAAAGTTGGCAAAACCACCTCAATGAAAGTGAAGATAGAAATTCAGACCTCGAAGACAAGATTGCAGCTAGTGAACAGGAAAGGAAAGATCTTTTAAAAATAACAAGGAACCAGGAAATAAAAGTTCAACAGTTGCAAGATGATGCAAAGAAAAACAACATAAGATTGATAGGTATAAATGAAAAAGAAGGTGACAACACAAATGATATTAAGAGGCTATTTACAGAAGTAATAGCTGAAAATTTCCCAAACATGAGAATGAAAAATGAAACATAGATCAGTGAAGCATAACTCCAAATAACAATAATCAAAATAAAAGTACATCCAGAAATATAATAATCACAATCCCAGAAATTCAACATAAGAACAGAATATTAAAAGCTGGTAGAGAGAAGAGACAGAAAAAAGGAAAACCTATCAGAATCAGAGCAGACTTCTCAACACAAACAATGAAGTCAAGAAGAGCATGCAGTGAAATATTTAAGATCCTAAAGGAAAATGAATTACAACCCAGACTGATGTACCCTGCAAAACTGTCCTTCAAAACTGACAAAGAAATAAAATAGTTCCAAGAAAAAGAACAGCTGCAGAAGTTCATGACCACCCAACCAACCCTGCAGAGGTACCGAAGGACAATCTAGATAGACATACTGAGAGACATTCTAGATAGACATAAGAAAAAACCACTAAGCAAGGCAGACAATTAAACAGAGAGGAAAGGTAAAGAAGCAACAGCAGAAAGATAATATGTCAACAATAAACCAATATATATCCATTATAACTGTTAATGTAAGCAGTCTCAATTCACTAATTAAAAGAAACAGACCGGCAAAATGGATCAAGAAACCCATCTAATCCAAAATGAAACTCATAGACTGAAAGTCAAAGGATGGAAAACAATACTTCATGCAACAGGAAACCCTACAAAAAAAGCAGGGGCTAGCTTCTCTCTTTGCAGAAAATGTGAACTTCAAACCATGAATGATTCAAAGAGATAAAGAAGGTCACTACATACTAGTTAGGGGAAAACGTCAAAAGGAAGAGATAACAATTTTAAATATGTATGCAACAAATTTGGGAGCATTTAGCTATACAAAACAAGTATTAATAGAAATGAAAAATAAAATAAACAATAACAAAATTATAACAGGAGACCTTAACATTCCTTTGACACAAAGTGATAGATCAGCCAGACAGAAAATCAGCAAAGAAACAACAGAACTGAGTTATACCTCTGAACAAATGGACTTGGTGGACATATACAGATTGTTCCACCCAAAAACATCACAATATACATTCTTCTTGGCAGCACACAGGACATTCTCTAAAATAGACCATATATTAGCCCACAGAACATGCTTAAGTAAATGGAAATAATTAAAATTATCCCATGCATGTTATTGGATCATAGCACCATGAAACTAGAAATTAATGACAAAAGAAATTGCAAAAACCCCACAAACACATGGAAATTGGATAATACACTCCTGAGAAATCAGTGGGTCACAGAGGAAATTAAAGAAGGAATTAAACAATATCTACAAGCAAATGAAAATATAAATACAACTTAGCAGAACCTGTGGGATTCAATGAAACCAGTCTTCAGAGGAAAATTTATTGAGGTAAATTGCCACATCAAGAAAACAGAACCAACACAAATAAGCAACCTGATGCTACACCTCAAACATCTAGAAAAAGAAGTCAAGCCCAAAACCAAAAGAAGGGAGGAAATTATAAAGATCAGAGCAGAAGTCAATGCAATAGAGAATAAGAAAATAATACAAAGAATCACGGATCAAAGAGTTGGTTCTTTGAAAGAATAAATAAAATTGACAAGTCCCTAGATGATCTAATCAAAAAAGAGAAGAAAGAGTTCAAATTCATGCAATAAGGAAAGAGAAGGGTGACATCTGTGAAAATACAGAAGATCTCAATACCCATTTCAAAAACAGCTACTCTCAGAGGCTTGATGACACAGAAGAAATGGACAGATTCCTAGAAATATATGAATTACTAAAGCTGGGTCAAGAAGATGTAAAACTGCGGAATAATCCAATTTCAATTATTGAAATTGAAAATGTAATTAAAACCTTACCAAAAAAGAAAAGCCAAGGTTCAGATAGATTCACTGTGGAATTTCACAAGAAATTCAAAGATGACTTAATGCCGACACTCTTCAACTCTTCAATGAAACTGAAAGGGACGCAATTCTCCCTAACTCATGCTTGGGGGCAAGTATTATTCTATTACCAAAACCAGAGAAAGACCCAACCTAAAAAGAGTACTATGGGGCAATCTCCCTAATGAACTTAGATACAAAAATTCTGAATAAAATTTTGGCAAACAGAGTGCATCCAATCATCAAAAAGATTATACACCATGACTAAGTGGGATTCATCCCAGGAATGCGGGGATGGTTCAACATATGATAATCAATAAATATAATCCACCATATCAATAGATCCAAAAATAATCACATGATCATTTCTACAGATGCAGAAAAAGCTTTTGATATGGTCCAACACTCATTCATGATAAGAACCTTACAGAAAAATTGGAATAGATGGTCTTTACCTTAACCTGATAAAAGCCTTCTGTGACAAACCAACAGCCAGCATCATATTAATCGGCCCAAAACTGAAAGCATTTACTCTAAAATCAGGAAAGACAAGGATATCTATTATCACCATTCCTATTCAATATAGTGGTGGAAATACTAGCCAGAGCAATTAGACAAGAGAGAAAAATACAAGAAGAAGGATAGGAAGAGAAGTTAAATTATCATTATTTGCAGACAACATGATTCTCTACATAGAAGACCCCCAAAACTACATTGAAAGACTCCTAGGTATAATAATGCAGTTCAGTGATGTAACTGGATACAAATTAAACACTCAAAAATCAATAGCACTCCTATACACAAAGAACAAACTCAGTGACAAATAAGAGAAGCCACACCCTTCACAATAGCATCCAAAACAATGAAATACTTAGGAATCAATCTAACAAAAGAAGTAAAATATCTATTCAGTGAAATATATAATACCCTGAAAAAAGAAATTGAAGAGGATCTCAGAAAATGAAAAGACATTCCTTATTCATGGATAGGAAGAATAAATACTGTGAAAAGGGCCATTCTTCCAAAATTGCTATGCAGATTTAATGCAATCCCAATAAAAATACCACTAGCATACCTCACAGATCTAGAGAAATCACTCCTAAAATTCATCTGGAACCAGAAAAGACCTAGCATATCAAAGAATTCTAAGCAACAAAGGCAAGACACAAGGCATCACAATTCCCGAGTTGAAGTTATACTACAAAGCTACTGTAATAAAATCAGCATGGCACTGGAATAGAAACAGACCTGAAGATCAGTGGAATAGATTAGAAGATACAACTACAAACACACTCAACTACCTTATCTTTGATAAAGAAGCCAAATATTTACAGTGGAAAAAAGTCTCTTTAATAAATGGTGCTGGAAAAACTAGCTTTCCATATGCCAAAAACTTAAACTAGACCCATGCCTATCACCATGTATTAAACTAAAGTCAAAATGGATCAAAGATCTAAATATTAAAACAGAAACACTAAATCTGCTGGAAGACAGAATAGGGAGAAATCTTGAAGACATAGACATAGCTATAGCATTCATCAACCAAAATCAAACTGCACAGAAAATACTTCCCAGAATCAATAACTGGGATCCATGTTATTAAAAACTTTTTGCATCAGAAAGAAATATCCAAAAGACTATAAAGGAAATGCATGAATTTTGAAAAACTCTTACTCAATTGTCCCTCAAAGGACTTCTGTCTAGAACATATAAATAATTTTTAAAAAATCAGATCCCCAAAATTGAAACACCCAATAAAAATGGTCATCTGAGATGAATACACAGTTCTCAGATAAAGAAATACAAATGGCAAATAAATACATAAAGCAATGTTCAGCGTCATTGGTCATTAGAAAAATGAAAATTAGAACCACACTGAGATTACATCTCTCTCCAGAAAGAATGTCTAGGATCAAGAAAACTACCAACAATAAATGCTGGAGAAGCTTCAGAGTAAAAGAAACTCTTCTGCACTGTTGGTGAGAGTGCAGACTGGTGCAACCACTGTGGAGATCAGTCTGGAGATTCCTCAAAAAGCTGGGATTGGAAGTCCCATTTGACCCAGCTATTCCACTTCTGGGCATATTTCCAGAAGAGTTGAAAACATCATATCACAGTGATATATGTGCACCCATGTTTATAGTAGCACAATTTGTAATAGTCAGATCTTGAAAACAACCTAAATGCCCACAAACTGAGGAATGGATAAAAAGACATGGTATTTTTCTACAATGGAGTGCTACTCAGCTATAAAGAATGATCACATTGAGATATTTATAAGTAAATGGATGCAACTTGAGACCATACTCACTAGTGAAATAAATCAAACTCACCATATAGTCTCCCTAGTGTAAGAAATGGTAATATTACATAAGATACAAAATCCTCAATAAATACACTGAAAGAGCAAGAATCTTCTCATAGGGGAGAATTATAATATCTCAGGGAAAAAGAGAAAAAAGAAAAAGGGGGGGTCAAGAAAAATATCTAAATTTGTATCAACACACTTAGGATATCTAAGATTATTGTGCTATAAATTCTATAAGTTCATAGAACAAAGTAGTTAATGTTCATAGGATTGGAACAATTTTGCATGTTTGTGTCTGGTGATCTGAGGAACTCTTGAAGATCACTATGTAAAATAACAACCTTAGTTCTATTCTTACATATTTTGAAAGCATATATCGTCATTGTTTTGGACTCTTTGCTATTGTTATTTATTTGTCTTTTTTGTTTCTTATTTTTTCTGGTAATCTATTTAGTTTTGTTTCATTTTTCCCTCTAATACAGAAAGCATAGGTATACACGTAGAGGCTTAAATACATGCCTAGAACTTCTAAACAGTTTACGAGAATTGATTATATTATGTGTGAAGAAATGAACAGCTACTTTGAAGAAAAACCGACATTATGGTATTCTTTGCTGATTCCGTACTGTCACACTGTGAAATCTAGTAATGCTTCTATTGTTTGTTCAGAGTGGTTTTGGTCTGTTTTGTATTGTTTAACTTCAGCACACAGGAAGGTATGGACAGTTGTTTTGAATAGAACAAGACATATTATGGTAGCCATTGTTAATTTTCCTGTTGTCTGGTTTTGAAGGCCTGTAATGCCTTCACTACTCTTTTCTGATCAGTTTTATACTATTTTGTTTTGTATGAATTTGTTGTGTGTGAAGATATAGACAACTATTTAGAAGAAAACAAGTGATATTATGGTAGCCACTGTAGATCTCCTGTTGCCTTGCTTTGAAATATGTGTTACTTACATTGTTTTGCTTTTGATCTGCTTTGTTCTGTTTTGTTCTGTTTAGTTTTACCCTTTTAAAAATAAATTTTGAATAATAAAAAAAGAAATGAGCTTGTAAAGAAGGGAATTAGACTCTGGTTTCTCTTCAGATCATATAAATCTTTCACCTTTTAAAGAAGGGTATTGAGATCAATCCTGTTCCTTTGAAGACTTTGCTCAGTAGGGGAACAGTAAGCATATTCCCCCCAGGAGTGCCCATTTGCACTGTGGACATCAGAAGCATCTGCTATGGTAGAAGTCTGCAGTGTGGGGAGCTGCTGGCTGACTACACCACTGTTTTGGGCTGTGGAGAAAGAGCTCAGTCCACAGAGCACACTTGCCAGCCAGGCTCCTTTGCACAATGCCTATTAAGACTACTCACCTGGGGTTCTGTGAAGCTCAGGGAACCCCATCCTGTCAGACAGGCAGGTGGCCTTACAACCCACCCTCAACCCCAGGAAGCAGTTGAAGAGACTTCTATGAGTTAACTTGGTCTGCTGAAGCTCCTGGAAACCAGCTGGGTGACTCTTTCCATCTTCTTGCAGCCCCAGGCAGCAATTGTGGACCCAAACTTTAAATGCTCAGTCTTCTGAGGCCCTGAGGAGCAAACAGAAGTCCCTGTAAACCCTTAGTCCTAAGGATCAGACAGGTTCTTTTTCTGAGCAAATTGTGCCCCTAGACAACTCATGAAGTCACCTGCACAGCCCTTGGGCACTGACTTCTTCATGGAGCTCAGACTCACAGACACCCACTGCAACCACATGGGCCCAGTGGGGGACCCACTCTAAAAAATTCATGGATACTGATGGACAGCCTGCATCTTCAATATGGTACATCACATCTGGAACTGTCAGGGAACTCATGCAACCTAATGCATGTCTGTAACAAATGTAGGTTAGGTCATAGCATGCTTTATTAATGTCAATTATAGCTGAAGAAATTCTGTTAGCACCACATTGAAACAAAAGACAATGTAGCCCATTGTAGAAAGCCTGTTACTGTGAAAGTCACAACTAGAAAATTCATAGACAATGAGTGCATAAATGTCAGTGTAGGGACACAAGAAGAATGACAAGACAAGTAACATGCTTCTAAATGAAAACAATAGCTCTCGAGCAACAGACCCTGAAGAAAAGGAGTCAATGAGTTGCTTGACAAGGAATTCAAAGAATGATTTTATAGGGACCTTAATGAGCAACAAGAGAATACAGACAGACAATCCAGTGAAATTAAGGGTACAATGCATGATATGAATGGGAAATTCAGCAAGCAGATAGAGATCATAACAAAGAACCAAAAAAGAAATCTTGGAACTAAAAAAACTCCATTTAAGTGAAATGAAAATACAGCAGACAAGATCAGAGAGAAAAAAGAATTTCTCAGTTTGAAAACAGGTCTTTTGAAATAATCCAGTCAGGTTTTTAAAGAAGAATGAAAGTCAGAAAACAAAGAAGAAAGTCTTTGGGATTTATGGGACATCATTAAGTGAACAAACATTGACATTATGTGTGATTTCACAAGCAGAATAGAGGGAAAAGGCAGAGTTTCCATCAGGGTAGTGGTACT
>PVJX010039702.1:0-15628 GCA_004027295.1 Dolichotis patagonum
CATGCCTGCAGCTCTGGGTTTGATTCCCAGCCCTGCAAGAAGCAAAACAAGACAACAGCAAGAAGTGTGATCCCCAGCGACAGATGAGCAGGGCACACACACCTGTGAGTACTTCAGGACCTCCACGCCGGCATTCTCCAGCTCTTCAGTGCAATTGGAACTGATCAGGGAATCAAAGTTTCTAAGTACCTGTGTACAAATGCAGGGTGCAGGGCACAGGCAGTAGAGAAGAAAGAACACTTGATTAAAGACGCGCTACAAACTCGGGTGGCAACGTCAGTGCAGTATTATCCTTTTATTTCCTCCTTCATTTATGGCTACAGTGGGAGTGGTTTTAATAAATCCTCTGTTATCCTACATCACCACCAAGGTCTCCATTGCAATTAACTTTCTCAATTCCTGTTTCAGAGTCCAAAACAATGAATGGTCAACCTTAAGGTCTGTATCATCTTCATCTTCCCCTCTTCCAAGCTTACTTCTCTCTTGGAAAGTATAGGGAACAGAAATATTCTCCCCCGTTTTAGTGTCCAAGAGCCAACCTTTCCTCTGATGTGACTGAAGGGAAGGTTTCTAGCAAAATTTATTTATCCAGCTAGAAATCAGAGCTTGACCTCAGAGATTTCCCTGTGATAAAGCACACGCAACACACTACCTACGTAGGAGGTCAGGAGTCGCTTGTGGTGGCTGTAGATGGAGTTATACCAGGGCAGGGCAGAAGGAGAATTACCTGGGCCTCAGGGACGGAGAGAGCAGGAAGCCAAGTATTAAGGCCCTCCACAAAGGCAGGAATCAGTCCCTGCACAGGGAGAACTGCAGCACTTCACTACCTTAGCTGTGAAATTAGATCGGTATCCTTTGCTTTTCCTCTTCTTTTCAACTTACTGAGTATACTTCAGTAACACAAAATCATGTTCATGAAAATCATTATTCAAGACATGAATCTCCTTAGGGCTACTTACACAACATGCTTTAACACCTAAGAGAAAGTTTTGGGAGTGCACGCTGACTAGGATTGTCAGTATCCCGCATGTCTCCCCATCTGTTCAAATTAAGAGTCAGCCGGGCAAACAAACCTCAGTAACTCCAACTATCTGGGAGGCTGAGGCAAGAGGACTGCAAATTGGAGTTCAGTCTGGGTAACTTTATGAGATCCTGTCTCAAAAAATAAAATTTGTAAAGTGCTGGGGACAAAGCTGAGTCACAGATTATTTGCCTAGATATACCAGGCCCCGAGTTCAATCACTAGTATCACAACAACAAAATTAGATTCACAGTATTTGAGTGAGGAGGGGTCTGATAAATCTTGTCCCTGCAGAACTAGGCCCAAAGGCATTAGGTGACTTACTCAAGTCACAAGTCTGTTAGGGGCAGTGGGGGAGGTGGTGTTGAGTTCCTAGGCCAACACTTCCATTACTGCCCCACATCTGCTTGATCAAAGCTCTAACCTGGTGCCACTGTAACAGCACTGACCAACTCCAGACAGAAAGCGACACGACCAGGTGATGACAAAGACGCAGGTCACATCTGAGCAGAAATCGTACTGGCTGGGGCATTCTGAAACCTCAGCTGACCTCAGCTTTGCTACTGATCAGCAGCCATGAAACCGCTCCTGTCCTCAGTTTCTTTATCCATAAAATGAAATCCAAGCGGATGATCTACAAGGTTCTCTTTCACTCGAAGAAGTCAGTGAAATGTCTGGATTGAGCACTAAGGAGCCAACATTACCTTTCATGTGAAATTCATTTCTGGAATTCAGAAATTAACATGATGGGTATTTAAATAACACTTATACTGAATGTCTCCTTATTAGGGTATCCAGTAACTATCATTTCATGATGAAAATTCTAGGCAAAAGGAGAAAATACCAGCCAGTTTGATCAACTTAGAATTTTCATCAACGTGCAGATGGCAAGGACGGAAGGTGGAATTGGACAGGTCACACGTGGCCCATGTGGCACAGAGCAACAGATGCAACTACCATGTGACAATGGTGACCTAAGAAAAAAATTTCTCCTAGAAACAAAGCCATCGAAAAGGACAAGACCCACCTTATCATGCCGTATCATGAGCGCTGTCTTAGAGCCCAGGGCGGAGAGGATTCCAGCTATCTCCACGGCGATGTAACCAGCACCCACGATGACACTGCGCCTAAAAGGAAAACCAGGGTTAACATTTTTAAATGAACTTACTTGGGGGGCAGTCCACTTTCTGGGCCCCCCTTTGCCCCTCTTAGACAGCAACTATCTTTCACTCAATAAACTCTTCCTACCCTTAACAAAAATAAAATAATAAAAATAAAATAAACTTACTTGGAAATAATTTTAGATTTGCAGACAAGGTGCAAAGAAATTATGACACTTCCCTTACGCTCTTTGCTCAGCTATCTCGAAAGTTAACATTTCATACAATGCTGGTACATTTGTCAAAATTAAGATGCTCACAAGCACGTTACTGCTGACTAAACCCTAGATCACAGATTTCATCAATTTTTCCATTAATCTCCTTTTCCTGTTCCAGGTGCCACATTATACATTTAAACAGAAAACATTGCTCTGTAGAAGTGAGACATATTTTACTTGTTTTAAAAGATCTTTATCTTTTTTCTTTTTTGGAGCCAGGATCTTGCTATGTAGTTCAGGGTGGCCTTGAGCTCATCTCAATCCTGCATCAGCCTCCAGAGTGCTGGGATTACAGGTATGTGCCACCACACCCAGCCCTCTTTTTTCTTTTTGTTTTGACAGAAGACCAAAAAAACCTCTGAAACTAGAGATAACTCCTTACGTAATGATCCCCGCGCCTAAGAGTAACATGGGGCCAGGATTCTTTGATTCATTATTCTCCTGTGCAACACATTTCTCCTTGACCATCACTCAGTTCTATCCTTGCAATACGATCAAACTGAACTTCCTGAATACATTTTGGTTTAAGAAAGAATCTTAGGTCTTATTTAAGTGCTCAGATAAAGGCCTGAATCAGTGATAAGGTAGCAGTCAGCCTGGACCAAGGGCGGTACTCGCTGCCATGCTGCAGCCTGGAGTGCAGGGCGTCCCGAGGTGGGCAGAGTCATCCTGTGTGTGGCTGTGGCCTCTCAAGCATCAGATGCATCCTGTCTCATTGTCACAGTGTCGGGAAGAAGTGCTCAGAGAAGCTCAGTGTTAAAGGCACATGTCTGTAACCCCAGCACTCGGAGGATGAAGCAGGAGGATCACAAGCTTAATCACAGTCAGGGCAACTCAGTCATTTGTTGAGATCCTACCCTAGCCCAAAACAAAATACAGTGGGCTGGGGATACAGGTCAGTGCCAAGGCACTGAGGTCACGCTCGGGTACGGGAGCCAGTGGGCAGCTCAGAAGATTGAGGAAATCTTCCAATACCTTCCTTAGGCAAAGTACCCATATCCTAAGTCCAGTCTCCAGAAGGCTTTTGGTCTAGATGTGGAGTGCAGCAAGTCTGAGACAGAAGGTCACTTGATTCCCAGAGCTCAAGATCAGCTTGGGTGACTGTTATGGCTTGTATGTAGAGGTCCCCCAAAGCTTCATGCACTCTAGGGAGGGGCTTTTCAAAGGTGGCTGGCTCTAGAGTGTGTGATGATGGGATTAAGGGTGGGCTGCTAGGATTAAGGCTGCCTCTTTGGGTGTGAGTGCTACCTGTTCTAAGGGCAGGTGGCCTGGATAGGACATAAGGGACAGAAAGGGGGGCTGCTGTTTTCAGCTGCTGGTTACTTCACTGCTGGCCGTCTTCTGCCTGCCCCACTTTGCCATGGACACTTTGTCCTCTGGGATTCCTCTCTGCCATGCCACCCTGCCTTGGAGCCAGTTATGGACTAAATCTCTATTAACTGTGAGCCAAAATAAACCTCCTTGAACTTTGGGTGTTGGTTATTTTGTCTCTGCAACAAGAAAAGTAATTAAGACAGAAATACTGTGAGACCCCCATCTCAAAAAATGAAAACAACAACATCAGAAAACATTTTTGTGAGAGCGATAGAGCCCTCATTAAGGGAGAGCCTTCTGTATTAGCTGCTTAGAAAAATCCAGAATCAGGTACTTTAGACACATTATTTATTAGATGCCATGCCAGTTAAAGAAAGATGAGAATTACTAGTGAGTTCTAAACATTACCCTGACTTGAGTTTTAAAGTATTTTGCAATAGCCTCTGACCAAAAGCCTCAGAGATAGGAGGGATCTACTGAAGGGCACTAGCGGATGAAATACTCAAGGTAAGAGAAAGAGACAAGGTTAGAGAATTGATTTCAACAAATGCCTATAAATAGCTCACGGCAGGAGGGAAAAAACATGTTCCCAGGAGACACTGGGGAAGACTGAACTACTGAAGCTGTGTCTGCTTACCTTGGCAATTCTTCCAGCTGAAAAAACCCATCGCTGGTTATGCCTAGGCTTGCACCTATGTAGAAAAACACAGTCTAGAATCACACAAAATCACACTTTCTCTTGTAAAATGAGTACATTTTGTGAAAGAACCAAACGCTTTCTCAACATCAGAATACTTCCTGCTCTGACTTTGTTTTGTTTTACTTTCTGCTCTCCATGTCCGAAGCCGCTGACAACTTTGTTTTCCTCTTTTTTTTGGAGACAGGTTCTCACTAAGTTGCCCAGGCTGGCCTCAAACTTGTGATCCACCTGCCTTTTCTCCTGAGTATCTCAGGTTACTGAGGTAGATCACCACAGCTGACTTCTGAGTCAACATCTTTATTTTCTCTCTCCAAACAGCAGCAGTGAAAACCACAGCTGCATGAACAGGCTCCACAGCCTTTTGGGCAGTCTCCTCACTCTAATGCAGGCAGAAAGGAAGCCTTTGGCCATGGCTCTTCACACTGCCTTTTTTTTCAAAGGTTACAAGTAAACCTCACCGTGGAGGACCTCCAAATACACACTTCCAATTTGATCCCCTCCTCAAATCCCAGTTCTGCAGTTCTAGCTTTACTGACGTACAAGTCTGCCCTGCTTTAAACTCAGGGTTGAGTATCCTTTATCAGAAATGCTTGGGACCAGAAGTGTTTTAAATTTCAGACTTCTTCAGACTTTAGAACATTTACATTTATATAATCAGATGTCTTAGGGTGAAGCCCAAGTCTAAACATAAAATTCCTTTATGTTTTCTACATATCTTACACACAGCATGGAGGTAATTATTCAAAATTCTAAAATAATTTTGGACACAAAGTTTTTATAGCACAAGACTTTCCACTCACAGCATCGTGTTGCCCTCAAAAAACCTGGGACTCTACAGCATTTTACATTTTGTAGTTTTGGATTAGGGAATGTATATTTAGAACTAAACCTTACCTCTCAAATCAAATCCCTGTCAAGGTGACCATTTTAATGAAAGGAATCAGCTTTCCCCAAAGAACCAAAGCCTTGAGTTGTCAATCTGTGATTCCTTCTTTCAAGCCTCCCCCAAAAATCTCATCAGTTAATAAATACTGTATGTTCCTCCCCGAGTCCTGGGATAGAACCCATGGCCTTGTGCATGCATGGGGAGTGCTCTATCTCCGAGCTACATCCCCAACCCAAAATACTGCATTTTACCAGCTCTAAGCAGCGTGATTACAAGACCTATCCTGATTTCATAGGGGAGGAATATAGTTTGTGTGTGTGTGTGTGTGTGTGTGTGTGTGTGTGTGTGTGTGTGTGTTTGATCCAGGGATCAAACTCACACCCTTGCACTTTCCAGGCAGGTGCTTATGCTGCTGAGCTAAATCCCTGGCCCCTAGGAATATGGTTTTTAATGTATGTCTTGGAATCAATGAGATACATTTCCTGTGTCTTTTACACCTGCTTTCTTCTCCAGCCCCTGGTATTACAGTGAGGACTCAGCAGCTGGGGCAGAATGGAACAGAAATGTCCCATCCCATGTGGCAGGCAGCCCGCCCTGCCTCAGGACCACGACCCCAGTCCTGGCACCGGCTCCTGGGGCACGTTTCCACCCAATCCTCTTCCCCTGTGTGCTCTCCCTTTCAAGTCAGTGTCGGATGATTTTCTCAAATGCTCATACAGACCCCGCCACCACTCTACAAGCCAGTATTGGTCACAGTTACTCTTCAGCTTGATGAGTCGCCAAGGTCTGGCTCCAGTCTCAAAGCATCAGCGCTACTGAATGCGCTTCACGGACACCTTCGGAGCCTGCTGGTCCTTTCCTCCTCTCCCTCAGCCACTCATGCTCACCATGGGAGCCCCTTCCCTACACTTTTCTTGCTCATGCCAGCCCAGAGGACTCTGTCCTCCTTCTGAGCGCCTGAACCTGCAGTCTGCTAACTGGACTTCAGAACATCTGTATTTAGTGTTCATGTTTGTTTTTAGTTTTTTATTTTTTTTTTGGTACCGGGGATTGAACTCATGACCTCATGCCTGCAAGGCAGGCGCTTAAGCCTCTGAGCTAAATCCCCAGCCCTATTGTTTTTTAAATTAATGAAGGTACAGTTTAAAAATTTCAAAAGGTGCACGTGGAGGTGTAGCTTGGTAGTGGAACACATGCTAAGCCTCCACTACCCCCAGCACCACCAAGAAACACCGGGCATGTGGTACACTCCACATCCCCGGCCCGCTGGGTCCTGAGCATCCTTCCATTTCTACACCTACACCACTCCCTGCCTTTGAAAAAGACACAGACTGCCCAGTGTTGTGGTGTACGCCTGTAATCCCAGCATTCAGAAGGTGGAGGCAGGAGGAGTGCTATGAGTTGACACCAGCCTGGACTACAAAGTGAGACCCTGTCTCAAAAAACAAAAACAAAAAAAAATGTAAAAATAAAGACATAAATTGTAGCATACCACACACAGTATTCTATCCCTTTTTTCTTTTATTCAGTAATAAATCTTAGGGAGACTCTACTTATCAAGGATGCTTACACTCAATATTCCAAAATAAAATTTTGTTACTTAAGTATCTTTGTATCTCTCATGCTGATTATTCTTTCCCTGAAGATCATGAACACTTTTCAACGCTGATGAAAATGTACAGATCCTCTCTCCAGAGAGGAAAAAAAATGCATAAATCTTTACAATGTCCATGTATATTAAGGGGGCAGTCATGCACTTCAGGAAGCCAATTCACGGAGAATATAAAGATTATAAACTATGGTCACATCCACAAACATCTTAGAATCATGCTGAGGAGAAAGACATGGACATTTCTTATGAGAGACTATGCCAGTATGTCTGCGACTCATCACTAGGGATTTAGGGTGCTTAAAATACAGAAGATACTCCTGGCAAGCATAAAGTCATTAGTTTAATGCCCAGTACCCAAAACAAACAAACAAACAAATAAAAAAGATAGACATCTGGGCTGGGGATTTAGCTCAGTTGGCTTAAGCGCCTGCCTGGCAAGCGAGAGGTCATGAGTTTGATCCCCGGTACCAAAAAAAAAGATAGACATGACCTTATCAGAGATTTCTTATTAATCTTCTATAGTTTTCTATATGAGACAAAAATATTACATAAAAAAGGTTAGGTAAACCACATCCTTTCAAGAGTTCTCTCCCTTTAACAGTGTGTTACAGGGGCTGGGGATTTAGCTCAGCGGCATAAGCGCCTGCCTTGCAAGCAGGCAGTCGTGAGTTCAATCCCTGGTACCGATAAAAAAAAAAAAAAAATTAACAATGTGTTACAAATACCAGCACATCTGACAAACTGAGGCTGAGAGCAATTGAACCCAGGCTGGGAAGGACAGGGGCTGTTGCTGATATTTTCTCCTTTTGTTACCTGCACACATCTGAGCCTGGAGTTGGATCAAACACCTTCCTCTGTCCCGTCCCTAGCTACTACTTAGTTAAATGTAGGTTCTGCGGAGATCTCTCCTCGTGGCCCTTCCCAGGAGGAAGATGATACAGGCAGCTCCCACAGCACAGTGTGTGAGGCTGAAGGCCACAGTGAAGCCTGCAGAGCGCCCCTCAACACTCACCAGGGATCTGGCTCTCAGGAGGGAGCGAGGGCACGCCGCCGGTGGCGATCAGGATGTGAGGAGCAGTGTACTTTTCCCCATTGACCTCTACCGTGGGCTGGGGGTCACTTGTGAATGATGCGTAGCCACGGATGATTTCTATATTGGACTGGAAGGAAACACCACATGTTAGCCTATTCTTCAGATAAACAAAGACGCCTGCTTTAACATAGCAGCTCTTTCATATCTCCACTGAAGACTTTGATTTTCGGTTTGCAGATGCCAAAACAATTCTGTTGGTCATGAACTGACTTGAAACTGACACTCAAATAAGGGGGTTGTGGCAGATGCCAGAAATGCACATCAGGAAGAAATAAAGGTGCTGTCATGGGCCAAAACCCAGAAAGCAAAAAATACTTGCAAGTCACTCCCACAAGGAAAAAAATAACAGCTTTTACCCCAAGAGCTGAGAAAGTCTTCCTCACGGTGAAGACAGATTGAAAAATGATCTATCTAGAGGAGGGGAAGTTGGGTAAGGATGACAAAAGAAGAATACAGGTGAGGACAGCCTCTGGCCACATAGGAAGAAGCAATGCTTCTGTTTTCTCCAATGTAACCTGATGGTGGAGTTCTCCGCTGGAGCTGCAGAGAGCGCAAGATGGATTTGTTCTTACTGGCATCCTGCGTAGCAGCCTATCCAGTTGGTAGGCTGGTGGGCTCCTGCCAGCCATGCTACATGTCCCGGCATGCACAAGTGGGCGGCTTATGAGAACCGTGCAGGTGTGATCAGACAATGGGATATTTCAACCTTTAGGAACGTCTGGTTCTGAACTGAATTACTGCCTCCTTTCCAACCACCCTTCCAGGTTCCTGCAGGTTCCTGGCTTAATCAAGCCGAATTAAGGCCAGTGCCAAAACCCACAAGCCTGCAGAGCATGTTTTCTTCAGGGGCAATGAGTTCCTGAGAGGTGCCAGGCTGGCAAGTGTGTGGCCCGAGTGGCACACACATGGCAGCTTTGTAGCACTTCCTACAACGTTAGATGAAGAGTTTCTGCACCATGCAGAATTTCAGCATCAGCTGTAATTCCTTCACCATAAGGTCCTCATAAGTTCCGCTACACACACCCTACACAAACTTCCACTACACAAACTTCAAGATATTAAAAAGACTAACTTCTCAATAATTTTCCTGTATTGCTCATGCTCTTTTTGTTTGTTTTTGGTTTTGGTTTTGGTTTTTTTGGCTTTTTGGTACTGGGGATCGAACTCATGACCTTACACTTACCAAGCAGGCACTTATGATGCTGAGCTAAATCCCCAGCCCTTCATGCTTTTTTTTTTTTTTGGTAGTACTGGGGATTGAGCCCAGGACCACCTCACTGCACTTATAGCCCCTTTTCATAAACTCTGTCATCCTCACTGTGACACATATGGTGTCATTGCTGAACTGTCCAAGCTGGGCACAAATTTGCAATTCTTGCCTGACCCTCCAGGAAGGTCACAAGTAGAGGCAGGTGTCATCACACCTGGCTATTTTTTTGATCTTTGTCTGACTATTTTGAGATGAGTCTTACCATGTAGTTCCAGTTGGCCTTGAGCTCACTATGTAGCCCAGACTAGCTTTGAACCTGCAACAGGCTCCTGCCTTAGCATCCTAAGTGCTGGGACTACAGGCACACACTACTCTGTCTGGTTCCCATCTCTTTTATAAAGGTATTTTACTAGCTCCATTTAAGAAACTCGACGGCCTTAGTACATCAAATGGTATTTCTCTAACGCAAGTCCTGCAGCCTTAGAAATCTCTTATATCCATGTGCCAACAGAACTATAAGACCTTAAGTGTCTCTTCCCCACAAACTAAGGGTTAAGAAATACCATCAGTGAACAAATAAATCTAAAGGGTAAGAAGAACCAATATAAAATGTCTATCAGAAGCCATCAGGAGAAGCAATTCACCCTAAAAAATTTATTTACAAAATGCTATTCATGAGATGAAAGTGGAACAAATATTAAGAATCTACCATCATCTAAATATAACTGGAGTTACATGCAAACTAAGAAGGGAGACCAGAGAGACAACAGAAGGGTGGTCGACACACACACTCCTGTCGAGAAGGAGGCGGTATACAATCTACCAAGGCTGCTAACACTGTCCTGGGTAGAAAATGTGTGAAGTCTAAGTATGCAGCTGGAAAAAGCCTCAAGAGAGCAAAGGGCACCATGAACCAGCCAGTGGCAAATATACCTTGGCCCAATTTTCCTGATCAGATTTCATTCATTAGATTTCTAAACCACAACTTGGCCATCAAGGACAAGAGTGTTCTGAGCAAAGGAACAATGGCAGCATTTCAGCCAATGGCACAGCTGATTTTAATTAGTACATCACAGACTGATATGTAAAACAGTCTCTCCTGCTTGATTTCTGAGCCTAAGTGGAGGATGAAACCCACTTGAGATGAGTCTGTAGGGAGATTGCTATGGACTCCACGCTCCTTGGGAAAGAGACTGACACATGAGCCTGCAGGAAGGTCAGCTTTAAAATCATTATTCATAAAGAACAGATGCAAGAAGGTATTTGAAGATATATCGGAAAGTCGAGTTTCTTCTGCCCAAACCTGGCTGTCTTCTCCATGACAGCAGCTCCCTCCCAAAGTCCAGCACCCAGCGCACGCACCTTGGTGAGGTTGTTCTGATAGATGGTGTTCAGGCGGCTCACATAGGCGTCCCGTTTCTCCTTTATCACACTACAATGAAAGCCGCGTCAGTACTTAGACCCACGACTGTCCTCTGTCAGTCAGTAACCGAGCACCTAGCCCTGAACACCCCTGAGCAGAAAATCAGCCTGTCAGAAGCAAGCGAGTGTCTCTGAAGACAGCCGCCCTTCTGCGCCTGCACCTGCCTTCCCGTGTGAGAGACCCTGATCCACCCCCAGGAGAAGGCTCAGGTGGCATCTGCGGTACGGAGTCACCCTCTGTGGAGACCCTAAGGACAGCTGTTCTGGCACAGCTCCAGCGCATGGAGGCCACTCAATATATTTGTTGAAAAAAATGAACAGATTTGCTAAAAAAGTTTTAAAATTTTGATATCTTCAAAATTTTATGGCAGTTTTTTAAAAAGTTAAACACAGAATGGCTGCGTCACCCAGGAATAGACCTAGAAGAATTGAAAGCAAGGACTTAAACAGATATTTGCACACCAATGTTTGCAGCAGCATTACTTACCATAAAACACAGAAACAACTCAAAGAAACGACTCACACACAGGTGAGTGCATAAACAAACTGATATACCCCACATGATACACAACTCAGTGAACTGACGGGGGCTACAGCATGGACAAACCTTGAAAATGCCTTGCTAAGTGAAATAAACCAAACATGAAAGGAGAAGTACTACATGTATGATGGACATTAAGCCTTAAAGACAGAAAGTAGAACAGAGGTACCAAGAGCTAGAGGAAAAGGGAAATGAAGAGTTCATGTTTAGCGGGTATACAGAGTTTTTATTTGGGATGGTGGGAAAGTTCTGGAAATGGATAGTAGGGTGTCCACACAATACTGTGCACAATTAAGAGGTAAAAATGGCCAGGTGTGTCCTTATTGTCACTGGATTGAACACTTAAAAATAGTTGCAATGTTCAGGCATGATGCATACATCATGGCTGAGACAGGAGGGCCACAGGTTTGAGGCCAGCCTGGCGACGTGGTGGGACTCCATCACAAAATACAAAGTAGAAGGGTTGAGAGGAAGGCTCAGTGGTAGAGCAGTTGCCTAGAATGTGTGAAGCCCTAGGTTCGATTTTTTGTGTATTTTACCACAATAATACCCCACCACCACCAAAAAGTTCATGGCTTACATACTTAGGCAAATATGAATTTATAAACTGAACACTTTGAGCACTTACCGCCAATTGAATTTACTCTCACAACTTTGAAAGCCATAATCAACATGATCGTGCATGAACTCAGAGTGGACCGCCGTGTTCCACATTACCTGTTTAAAAAAAAAGGAGGAAAGACAGAAATCATGAACTAATGCTAACTCTGCAACAGCAGATGAAAATATTGACTGGGAAATTAAAAGTAAACTGAACACAATGAATGTTCAGAAGTATGACCCGATAAAGTTTTCCAGAAAAAATTTTAATTGGTACATTTGGACACATTACTACTCTGATAATGACTTATCAAGTATGAAAAAGGAGAGTGGAAAGAAGGATAAATAAAAAAATGTACCTTTTTGGGTACACATCCAACATTCACCTAAGGAAAAAAAAAAGACATAACATTAAGAGCATCTAAAGTCAAGCCATTAAACCCCGAGAACAACCCCAAGCACTTAGCAGGGATGATTTTATTATCAAACCTGCCTCTTCTGGTTCCCTTTTGGACAGTGTCTCCTAACACCTTCACCTTCAGTCCACACCTTTAGCCCTGCATTTTGCTGCTTCAGTCCTGTAATAGGCTTCAACAGAACAAACTCCAAAAGCAATGTACCCAGAGGTTGAGATGATGTCAATACATCAAAGAAAAGCAACTCTACTTTCTTCCAGTCACATCTCCAGATCGCCAGGAACCTTTAAAAGTACTTCGAGGCCAGACAGTGTGCATGCTATGACTCCAGCTACAGGGAAGTCTGAGGCAGGAGGATGACAAGTTTGACCCAAGCCTGGGCAACCTGGAGACTTGCCAAGATCATGTCAAAAAAAGAACAAAAGAATGGAAGGGAGGAAGGCAGGCTGAGGATGTTGCTCACTCAGTGAAGGCTCTGGGTTTAATCCCAGGACTGCAAAAATAAGGGGGGAAAAGGAAATTGAAAGGGTCATAAATTAGGACTAAAATGTTCTGAACCATGCTCACCCATCATCAGTTTACTCCCCACAGCTATCATGCTACCTTGAACTTATTCAAGGCAATTTAAAAGTGCTTGGAATATGCTTCTACTAAGGGCCAAGATGGCCTGACTTGCACTGGTGTGGAACAGATGACTCTGTTTTATTTTTTGAAGTTTCTGCCTTTTGGGTTTCTAAGTTAAAAATAAAAAGACACACACACATACACCCTTATAGCTAGTCATTCATTCCAACATTGGAATAAGTACTCATCCACTCGTGCCAGGCATTATGCAAGGCAAAGCACAAAAGAGACGTAATCCCTGCTCTCGTGGAACCTGCAGTCCTAGCCAGAGACAAGCTCTGAGCTTACTGGAGATGTGAACCCAAGGAGCAGTGGCAGAATCGCTGTGTTCCTCCAAATCGCAGAGCACTGGGCTGGAATTCAGATGTTCGGAATGGGGTGCTGTAAGGCTGGGACCTCACTGGGCAGAGCCTGCACTGCAGCACGGCACAGTTGAGAGCCTGGGGATTCTGAGCAGAGGCAGACAGTGACCCTAAAATACTGTACCACTTGGTCTACTTTGGCAGCCTCAGGACAGGCCCTCAAAGGATTCTGCTTGTTTTAGAAAGCAGTTTTTGGTTTTTTTTTAGAAAGCAGTTATTGCCCAGAGCAACCTGACAGCAGACGTCTCTGGCTTGGAGAGATGAAAAACATCCCTCTGAGTTATCTTCAAAGCCAGGGAGGCCGAGAGAAGAGAGCTCTGTCTGCTCGCACGCACTCCTCGCCTCTGCTGCTTTTCTCCTTCCTCTTTTCTAGCTGATGCGCATAGGAGGTCATCAGAGAGATCCCAGGCCTGGGGTCTGCTGGACAGTGTGACCCTAAACTCACCCCCTGTCATACTGGCTATAGGCAGGTTTCTAAATCTCTCCAACTGATTTCTTATTCCATCAAATGGGAAGGGTAACCCGTGATTATACAGGTTTTGAGCAGGTTAGTGGTAATGTACAGAAAGCACCAGCATCTAATCTATGGTAAATCTGATGTCCCTGACACCACTGAATCATTTCTGCAGTCTGCTGTGCACGGGCACATAGAACAGAGGAGATGCATCCTGCAGGAGCCTCCGTCTCAGAAATAGATGGACTGGTCACCAAGGAAGTCCGCCTGTCACATTGGAACCCTGGGTTCACAGGGGTGTGGCTTCCTAGACATGCACACAGTGTCTAAACCTTAAATATCCCACACTTTTGACCGGGCAAGTTCTCTCACAGAACTTTCCAGGTCCAAAGAGAAGCAGTAGGATGGTCCAATCTCCTGTATTTCTCAGTAAAATCATCGAAGGTCTCATAACTCTGCCTCCCTGTCCAACATTTGAGCACTTCCTGCTCTGCTGGTCCACACTCAGAATCCTTCCGTGCCATGGGCTGCAGCACTGCTCACAGTAGGGACAGGGGCCTCACCAAGCAAGAACAGAACACGTGCCAGTGGCAAAATGCAGGGACTTCATTCTTCTGAAGCTTCCCCCCTTAACTCCAACACTGCCTGCCAGTACATAGAGAAATACTTTGCACTGCCCACGCTGGCACCAAGCAGGCACTTACTAAATCACAACTGCACCTGCTAAGCACAGCTGTGCTTAGGTGACAGTGAACTTCCGGCTTTCTCTCTTCTATCCCCCACCAGGGTTGCCTAGTTTCTTAACTAAATCCGTTTAACGATTTTACACCCTAGAGTGTAGCAGACCCGCCCTAGGGTGGCAGTTCATTGCCTGGACTGTATAAAGGGAAGAAGGAAAGATGGATGGGGTTCTGTTCTTCACTGTTTGGGAGAAGTCATCTTTGCCTTCAGCTTGGACATCATCTCCTGGCTTCCATTACAGACCCAGCAGCCCCCTGCTGCAGACTTTAGACTTCCACGGGACACTGCAGTGAACTTCAGGCCTTGACTGAATCCTTCAGCCTCCTCCAGTGTGCAGACGTCCCTTGCACGCTTCCTCATCTGACACTGCGGCTGACCATCCTAAGCCAATCTTGCAATTTCTTATACATTTGTGTATCTTGTGTTTTATCAGTTTCTCTAATAAAACCCTTGGAAGATCTACTTCCAAGGCAATTTAAGGAAAGAGCACTTAAAAAACGGACCAGTCATCATTTACAAAGCAAACCTCCATCGATTCAGCAAGTCATTCTTCTGGTAACTATACACCGAGGACCCACTGCGTGCAAGGCTATTTGAAGGGCTTGGAAAATATCAGGGACTAAAGAAGATAAAGGTCTCTGTCTCTGTGGTGTGTCATTAGCTTGACACCAACTCTAGCTGCTGTCTAGGCATAACAACATGTCACCACGTTATGAGACATTCGCTGGGCATCACCCAGTCCTGTTGCTCCACCCTCAATACCCAAATCTCCTCTCAAAGCCTTTCTCATTTCTGATCCAGGTTGGTCCAGGGAAGCATCAAGCTTAAAAAAGAAACAAAGTGCAACCCTTGCAATGGATATTAGCAAAAGTGGAAACTAAAATTGTTTTTGCCCAATTCTTAGCCAAGCAGAACAGGGAAATAACTCCTGAGCCTGCCAGGGCTAGAAATCATCCCACAAAAGGGCTGTTACTCCAGAGCACCCCAGGGGACCCAGAGTCCAAACTCACGTGAAGTATCTGACTGATACCTGCCACTGTCCCCTCTCCAAAAGAAAAGGACCTAGGATCCCACATCTTAATCTCCAACACTGCAACACCCACGGAATAGATGATTTTAACTGTGACTGACTAGAATCCACTTCCAAATGGCAGTGCTTTCAGCATTTCCGTATCATTTCTTCAGTTTCACTCTACAAGGGAGCCTTCTTTGTCACTACTTTTCCAAAAAACATTTGACAAAGTGATAGAAACT
>PVJX010039703.1:0-15604 GCA_004027295.1 Dolichotis patagonum
CACTTAATAGATACTCAGACTACTGGCCTTCAGCCTGCAAAGTCAATCAAACAGTACAAACATAAAGTTGTTTTAGTGCCTCAGATACAATCAACTAAGCCTGTTCTCTGACTCGGCCAGTTGCTTATGGAGGTGGGGGTATTCTTGTCTCCAAGCCACACACTGCTTGGCTCAGGAAGGGTGAATTGGCTTCTTGTTTCTGCTCCTGGGTCCTGCATGGGTTGCACTGGCTCATGAGAAGGGCGAATTGGCTTCTTATTCTTGTTACTCCTTCCAGGCCCACCATGGCTTCCGCTGACTCACAGGAAGGGTAAATCGGCTAGTTTCTTCTTCTAGGCCCCTCATGGCTTGTACTGGCTCATGGGAAGGGTGCATTGCCAGTGACTATATCTTTAACCATAGGATTTCCATTTGGTTCTTTTATATAGATTCCAGTTATCTGGTAAGGTCCTCCACCTTATCATGGACATATGAACTCTTGAATGTATGAACAAACAATTATTTTAAAGTCCATGCCTGATAATTTCAATAAGGGAATCATCTGTTTATTGTGTTTAAGCTTCGTATGTTTCCTAAAAATTTTTTCCTAAAATTTTTATTGACATTCTGGACATGGTGTGTAAAAACAAAACAAAACAAAGAATCTCTGCTACTTTTCATGGTTATTGTCTTTGTTTATTTTGTGTTATCACATCAGAATGTCTGCTTCTGGGTAATATATGAAGAAGAGAGGTTTGTTTGGCTCTTAATTCTGCCTGATGGAAAGCACAGACAACATGATCTCACCAACAGGCTGCATCACCGTGAGAAGATGGACAAGGAGTACTGGGCATGTACAGAAGAAACCAAGGAAGAAGATCAGAGCTCTCTCTTTTAGAGCAACCCTCTCTTGAAAGAACTAACCTCCACCTGCACAAGGTACGTTGATCTCTTCTGTGGGTGGTGATCCATAATCTGATCATCTCTTAAATCCTCACTATCAAAGACTCACCACCTCCAATATTGTCACAAGGAGACCCAGCTTTGGCACAGGAGCCTTAGGGGAGAAACCAGACCCAAGCCATAGCAATGGTGTTTTTCTGTTTCAGAGAGGATAGGAATGGACAGAGACAATAAAGGTGAAGAAACTTTTGGTGCTTTGAATTTGAAAAATAAAGTTGTTGAAAGACATTTACGTAGACAAACTTGACTTGGCATTTTCTGTTAAGATGAAAGAACTTCCTACATGTTTCTGCTTTTCAAATATCAAAATTGTTACCAGTGTGTTGTTGTATGTTTATAAATCAGAAAAATTTTTACTTCTCCAAAAAAAAAATCAGATCTTCTCCAAAAAATTTCTCCAAAAAAAAAAAATCAGATCAGTTCTTAGTACAAAATGAGATTTTAATCTTTTCTATTGCTGAAAGTGTCAGTGGGAATCTGCATTTTCCCTGGAGATCCCATGATGTTGTGAGAGCTTATCCTTGAACTAGTAAGTGGTAGTAACCACTTTTCTGTTCTTAGCATGAAGAATATGCAGCAAAGTGAAGCTTCTTTGAGATCCAAGTTTACAGTCACCGTTGTTTCTCCCTTAAAATGGATCCACATATACACTGTGGAATTGTCCAGTCTGAATGCTTGGCATAGGTAGGGAATGACAGCAGTTTGATAGATAATACATACACGTAAGTTGGAATTTTAAAATGTATTGGCAGAGATCAGAGGATGTTTGTGTTAATGAAAGCATGAATTTCCGCATTAGAGCAGACAAGGGAGGCCTAATTCTCACAGATGAGGGAGGCCGCAGTATCTGCTTAGTGGATAGAAAGAGGAGTTGATGCAAGACATGTGCTTTAAATTAGGGAAAAAGCTTTCTCAATTTAAACCAAGTTTGGAGGAGTCCATCTTCTCTCTCTGGAGGGACACTGAAAGTAAACGGCTAAAATCAGCGTGCTATTTTTTTGAAACAAACCCTAAGTGTATATATATATATATATAGTCTTCCTGGTGTGACACTTACACTTTCAGTTTGCTAGTATCAAAGTGTGGCACACAGTTTCATTTAAATGTAAATTCTGATAAACCTATAGCCAGATTTAGAAGAGGCAAAAAGAGAGAAAAACATAAGTGTGAGATGAAAGGTAGAAATAAAATATGAGTAAAGAAATGAGCATTAAGGGATGAAAAGAAACCTTGAGAGAGGCAGGGAGACTATAGATAGGTGTTTAACAGATTGATACCTGACGTGCAGGGTCTATGAAGTGCAACTAAATATTATGTTGTGCATTTAGTGAGACTAATTGTAGATTAGTCCTTGTATAACTAAGGAAACTTAGGCCTGGAGCACAAAGGTGAGGAGTAGGAAAGGGAGAAGAGAGGATAAGGAGACACAGAACAAGGCAGTTGTCGCAGCCCTATTGCTCAGTAAGAGGCTCAGGAAGGACTTCATTGTCCTTATTGTGAAGTAAACACACAGCCACAAACAAAGCTGTTTTGTGAGCATTTTAAAAAATTATTTTGTTAAATCTAATACTGCTTATTTGGGAATCACATAATAAAATTTGGGCTATGAAATAGCTGTATGTTAAAAAGGAAGGAAATCCTTCCAAATGCCACTGAATTGATAAACATTACACACATTCAGCTGAGGATTTTACCCTTCTTTTTTTCCCTCTCCCCCAGTTGGTGGGTTTGTTTCACTCCAAATATATCAGGCAGAGATAAAAAGTGTTTCTTCAAAAATTTTTTTGTGTGCCATGAGTTTGAAATTATTATGTAATCAAATTTGAAGCAGAAAAGTCTGTTTTTGAAAATAATTGGTCATGTCATACTTTAGTATATGTTCAAATACATCTCTAGAGAAATACAGTGAAATATATATATATATATATATATATATATATATATATATATATATTTGGAAGTAAGTTGATAAAGAGTGGGAGAGATTTTGCTTGGAATATTATCATGTACCATGTTTGCTCCTAGAGATACTGTTAGGATACACATGAAGTGGGAGGGCCGGGAGGATAGCACAGTTGTAGGCATATGCTTACCATTCAGGAGGTCCTGGGTTCAATTCCCAGAATGAAAGAGAAAGGTAAAGAGAGGAATGCAGAGGGAGGATGAAGGAAGGAGACAGAAGGAAGGAAGGAGAGAGAGAGGGAAGGAAAAAGGGAGAAGGAAGGGGGGAGAAATGGGTGAATGCAGAGTTGAGATAGGCTTGCGTTCTTAGTCCAGAGGGGCAATTGCAGTAACTTCTTATCCCAGCAAATTTGTAAATGGAAGAACCGTGTCCAGCAGAGGGCACAGTGCCGGTGGCAGTACCTGGTTTAGCAACCACCTTAACCTACTGGCTAAGAAGGGACTGGAGAACTTGACCATATAGAAGTGATGGCAAAAAAGACAAGCCAGCACCTTCCCACACATGGAGAGCTAATGGTAGACAACCAGCAAATCAGTATTTTAACTTCATGCTCACTGAGCTCAAAATTAAACATAAGGAGCCATACTCATCTGCCTCAAGAGTGGTTTCTTTATTTTTATTAAAAGCGAGGTGTGTATTCATGAGGAATTAACAGGAAAATGCAGATTAAACTATCACTGTTTAAACATTTCCTTCAACCAAAAGTAGCCTCTTACAATACATCTTACATTTTTCATAGGCTACAGGTGCACAGAGTTAATTTTTTTATTCCTGGAAATGGCTCATTTCATTTAAATGTTGAGAAAGCTAGGCCTTCAGTAACTTGGTTGCATGTTGGTCTCTTTTACGCTGGGAGGCTACCTTTCCTGTGGAGTAACAAATTCTTACATTAGTTCTTAGAAGGCTCTACACTTGCAGTCTCCAAAATGGAAAAAAAAAAAACCCAAACTTTTTCTTAATGGAGCAAAGAATTTTGCAATACCAAAGGACAGTAAATGGAACCATTGTAATACCTCAGGAAAAAGCAGAGGTTTTGGTCCTGTGGACTGGGATGAGTGGGCCAGTTCAGTACCTGAGCAAGGATCTTGGACTTGGGGAGAAACGTGGAAGACATAATTGCGAACAACTGCAAGGAAACTCAGAAGAGGAAGGGAGTTATGTTTTGAAGCATAGTCTAAAAGTCAGACTTTATGAAGTCATTACTATACTTACAGGTGGGGTTTTCATGCATTTAAAAATTCAAATATATATATATTTGAATTAAATTTGCCATTTCAATGCCTGATACATTACAATAGAGGTTAGAATGAGTAAATTCTGTTGCAAAGGTGATGGGAATTGTTAAAAACTGGAAACCATCTTTATTTAAATAGAAGTTATCTATATTTTATAGTTATCTATAATTTTATTCTAAGTGATACATAAGCCAAATAATTGTCCTTGTATTACTCAGCTTCCCCACCACTAGGACACAGTACCCAGCACCCACAATTTAAAGGAGGAGAGGATTATGTTTGGATCATGGTTTCAGAGAATCCAGTCCATGGTTAGTTGGTCCCAAAGGAGAAATGCAGGATGAAGGGGGTGGGGTAGCAAAGCAAGGCCACATCATCAATGAAAAGTGAGCCAGGGGCTAAACCATTACACAAGCTTTTGTGTTCATGACCCGCCTAGACATACCCAAAATGTGTTTCATAACTCACCGTGAATTTCTTAATCCAGTCAAATTGACATACTGTGTATCATGATTAATGGACACATTCCTACAAAATTTTGCTTTACAACTTTGTAATAAATTTGTAAGAATCTTAGAAATGGAAAGGAATACTCCAAAACAAAATTATGCAAATGAAATAAAATATAAAACTAGAACTCAGTGATCAGATGATTTTATGAAATACATTTAAATGAGAATTTTAAACAATTTATTTTTTAGAGGAGTTTTAGTTTTATGGAAAAATTGACCAGAAATAGAATTCCCACATACTACATCTTACCTCCACTTCCATCACAGTTATTCGTATTAATATGTCCCATTAGTGTGATATTTTTCTTTTATGATTAATGAACTAAGATTATGACAGCACTATTCACTAATGTTCATAGTTTAAATTAATGTTTACTTTCTATGCATGTTCTTTGTGCTTTGGTAAATGCATAATGACCATTACAGTATCATGCAGAGTAATTTCACTGTCCTAAAAATCCTGTGCCCTGCCTATGCATTCCTCTCATCCTCTTAGCCCCTGACACACAGTGATCTCTTTATGGGCTTCATAGATTTTCCTTTTCCAAAACGCCAAATAATTAGAACCATACATACACTGCAAAATCTTTTTCAGATCTGTCTCATTCACAAAGTAGTATGTGTTCAAGTTTTCTCTTTGTCTTTTCATGGCTTGAGAAGTCATTTCTTCTTAGTGCTGCCTAATATTCTATCCATACCAGTGACTGTATTTCTCTATTCACTTATTGAAAGATATCTTGGTTGCTTCCAAGTTTTAGCAATTATGCTTAAAGCTGCTATAAACATCCATGTGCAGGTTTTTGTGTGGACGAAAATGTTCAATTTGTTTGAGTAAATATCATGGAGCCTGTGATTGCTGGATCATATGGCATGAGTATATTTAGTTTTATAAGAAGCCACCAAATTCCTGAAGTGACTGTGCCATTTTGCATGCCCGTCAGCAGGCAACGAGAGCTCCCATTGCTTGTCTCCCTGACAGCATTTGGTGGAGTCAGTGGTCCAGACTTCAGCCATTTCCCGGTATGTGTATGATACCGCGTTGCTATTTTACTTTGTAATTCTCTGATTATGATGTTGAGCATCTTTTCATATGCTTATTTGCCATCTGTATATTTTCACTGGTGAAATGTCTGTTCAGATATTTTGCCCAAAAGTGATCATTTTTAATTTATAAAACACATATAACAATCAACAGAGAAAGCTTAGGAAAAGGAAAAATATTTCTATAGTCACATTTAACGACATACCTATTATCATTGTTGTATTCTTTCCCTTCCAGTGGTTACTTTCTCGTTTTTTTTACATGCATAGCAATCTTACATAACTGTCACTCTTCACATACCATTTTATATGCTTTTGTTTAAAATGACTTATCTTTCAATCAGCAATGTAATTTATTATAAATAAATAAGTACATTGCAATTTGTGCAATCATTTTCCTATAGTAGATATTTAGGTTGCTTCCATTTATCATACAATGTTTAAAAATATTTTTAACAATATAAAATTATAGGTTTATTTCTGAGTTTAAAATAAATGCTGCTAATTTTTAAAAAGATTTATAATCTTTTTTGTTTGAAATGCACTATGTTATAGAAATGACTGTATAAATGGCATTTTGTAGTGGAGCTGCTTCTTGTAAAACCAGGGACATGAGATTGCTTTATATCAGTAGATGATCATAAGCAAATGTCTAGATCATTTTACTATATAACAAAACACTGACAAAGGTTTGCCCTGGTGGAGACTTCAGCATATGGTATTTCACTTGATGCTTGTACAAAATGAACGATTAATAATGGGTAATTTGTGGATATATCCCTGTCTATCATTGGGGTTCTACCACCAGCTCCTCTTTCAGCTACTCAGTGATGGCATAGTTTTGAGCTTGGAAAGTTTATGTATGTTCTCTGTAATGCTGGCTCTTCTGATTAGAACCTAACACTTCTTATGACGTATTTCAATCTGTATTGGAGGGGAGCTCTGGAGTCACTTCCCTGCCTTAGAAGAATAAGGCCAACATGGACATTTCTGAAACAGAGAAGAATTATACAGAAAAAAGAGTAAGAGCTTTTAGGCAGAGGCTGTTAACCCACCCATTTGTAAGACCAACCCAGCAGGACTCTTGTTATTCACCTTTTTGTGTAATAACTGTTTATGTTTATCGGGTATAGTGTGATAGATTGATACATATGTACAACTACAAGTCAGGATATTTAACATTTTCTTCTCCTTAAACATCATTTCTTTGTATTGGTAACCTTTGACCTCTCTTCTGGTAAGTTTTATAATGCATAGTTAGTTGTTATGAATTATAGTCACACTCTTGTGCTATAGAATATTCAAAATTCTTCCTCTTATGTAACTGTATTTTTTACCCATTCTCTTAACTTCTCTATCTCCCTTCTCTCTATACTTCCTAACCTAGTAGTCATTCTTTAACTGTTTACATCTATGAAATCAAGTTTTTTAGACTTCACATACGTAAGAACATTTGCCATTTTCTTTCTGTGCCTGGATCATTTCTCATGTCATAATGTCCTTTGATTTCATCCACGTCTTTGCAATAAACAGGATTTCATTCCTTTTTATGCATGAATAAATACCACACTTTCTTTATCAATCCTTTGATGCACACCTTGCTTGATTCCATATCTTAGCTCTTATGAACAGTGCCACCATAAAAGGAGTACAAATGCTCCTGTAACACTGATTTTTGTTTCCTTAGGATTGATGAATCACACAGTAATCCAATTTTCATTTTTTTGAGATACCTCTTTAGTGTTTTTATAATAGTTATGCCTATTTATATTTACATCAACAAATAGAGTTCTTGTTCCACATCTTTGCAGCATCTTCTGTTTTCTTTTTGCTTATAGCCATTCTGACTCATATATGAAGGTATTCTATTGTAGCTTTGATTTTCCTTTCCTTCATGATTAGTGATATTAAGCATTTTTAATATACTTATAAGCCATTTGTATATCTTATTTTGAGAAATATCTGTTCATGTGCCAATTTTGATATTAGGTTATGTGGTGTTTTCGCTTAATAAAAATTTTTTTGAATTCATGAAACATGAAAGCATCCAGCATTCAAGTATTAACATCTGAATCTTAATATGTACAGTGTTTGTACAGATTTTTGTATGGCTTTGAACAACTCTTCTTATCTATTCTTTTTTCATTGTTTAATGAAATTCTAACAGTTGAAGAAAAAGGGCATTTATTAGTCTGTCTGCTTGGTCAAGATTCTATGTATTGTAAATGATAGAAAAAGTGGTCATGCATCCAAGGAATGGCACTGGCTCTGCTATGACATCTGTGAAGTTTTTTATTCCATGTGTGCGGTCATTACATTTCTAACTACAATCAGCCTCAGGTTAGTCTGCTGAGCACCACCTTGTACTTGCATGAATTTTGCTTGCTGTCTCATTTTTTAAGGTTTCTCTGAGTAAGTCATCACATATTTCCATTTTGTCCTTGATTTTCAAACACTAAAAGAGCAAGTCAAAGGGGGAAAAATCTGAAAACTTAAAATATAACAACCAACCATTACCAATAGAGTTAAAGACCCAAAGGTGGGAAAAACAGAAGAACAAAACAAGAAAGACATGGCTCAAATCCAATAAAGAAAGTAGCAAGGATACAGCAGCTACAAGTACCAAAATAGCAATGGAAATAAGAATGAAAACCTTCACATTTGTTACAGCATTTATCAAGAGCTTCCCACCCAGTTGCCTGTATGCTGGGATCACTGTCCGACTTCAAGCAGCCAAACAGTTTCCCTTTTTGTGGGCCAGACAACTGCCCACCAACAGCCTTGAGATCTGTTGCTCCATCTGATCATGTGTCCTAGTTGCAAGCTGTGCTCAAAGTATGAAGCACTGCAGACCTTGGTGGATCTGTCCTCATTGATTTGGGGTGGTAAATATCATGGATGTCTCTGAGTCTTCCCAATATATGGCCAAAGAGCCACAAGCCCAGCTGCAGTTCATCATCCTCTGACTGAAGATGCCCTGCTCGCAGGCTGGACTTATAGCTCCTCTTTGCCAGTGTGGGTCAGTAAGCAGGACCTTCCCTGGTCAGGCCCATCCAATTCTTTTGAGAAACAGTTGGAAAGCACCTACTCAGTTTTGCTCCGCAGAGCCATCTTTGGACCCTGTTCCACATTTTCATCACAGAACTGGTTTCCCCACCTTCTGAAATTCCCAGTCAGGAGTTGTGGATACAGTGCTAAACGTTCCATGTAGCGGAGTCCTGCTGTAGTTGTTTTGCATCAGGAAATCCTTCTTCTCCAGAATTCTATTGTCTGCTAGTGCTGAAAGTGTTCTTTTAAAAAATGCTAGAATACTTTTTTCTTTTTACACCATGCAGGTGCACGGCTGTGTGGCAACTTGTTTAATCCCATTTTGCTTTTGGCCTTGCTAAACTCCTGTGTTCGATTGACTTTACCATGGCCACCGGGGTGGGGATATAGTGCTGTTCAGTCATCAAGGCCACCACTGACATGTTGGTTCCCTTCTTCAGGCTGGTCATCTCTCAAGATGGTGTGAATACAGAATCTGGAGTTATGGGTGAGGTACCATGATGCAGGAGTGGTTTACTTTTCTTTAATACACCCTCTAAACACTGGATTTTGGTCTATCTCAATTTTCTTTTTATTTATGCTCCAGTATCAGAGTTCATCTTTTGACTTTTCCTCAGGGTAACTGTGTTTATCCATCAACACTTTGGAGATACTCACCCTTGTTCATAGGTGATCATCTTCTCCTCTCTTAGATATGGGAAAGAACTGATCATACAGTTAAGTGGGGTAACAGAACATCAGAAGAAAAAGAAGCCTCTTATGATACATCACAGACAAAATCTCAGACACCCAACAAAAAGACAATTTTAAACACTTTTAGAAAAAAGCAAAAAGCAAAAACCTTATAAATATAAGCCTTTTTTCTTTTTCTTTCTTTCTTTCTTTCTTTCTTTCTTTCTTTCTTTCTTTCTTTCTTTCTTTCTTTCTTTCACAGGATTTTAGTATTAGTATGCATGTAGCTGACGCTGGTCTGAAACTTCCTATGTAGCTTAGGCTGGCCTTCAATTTGTGAAGAGAACTCAATCTCTTGAGCGCTGACATTATAGACATGTGTCACCATGCCCAGGAACTCACTAGGATTACAGCAAAATTTTCAGTATAAAATTCGAAGGCCAGCAGAGCTTGCAGTAAAGTGTTTCAGGCCCTAATGGAAAACAACTTTCAATACAGAATCTTCAAAAATATCTTTCAAAATTGATGAAGAAAATAAGGACATTCCATAGCAAAGAATATTTTAAGGGAGACATGAACACCAAAACAGCACTTCCCAGTAATACTGCATAATATCCTAGACAGATACAACAAAGGCAACAAAAATTCAGATGGTTATAAATATATCAAAGAAGGCAAGTAGTTAAGCAAAAAAGAAAAACAAAATAAACTGAAAAAGAACCATAGTCAGCAAGTCAGTAATAGAAAAAAGATTAAAATGATAAGAAAAATTTAGTACCTTTCAGCAATAGCTATCAATGTAAATGGCTTCAACTCTTTCAGTTAAGACACAGATTCACAGACTAGATCAAAAGGGAAATCAATGATCTGTTACATTCAATAACACCTAATCCAAGTAGAAATTGATGGATTAAAAAATAAAAGGATGGAAAACAATATTCTATTCACCAGGACCCTGAAAATAAGCAGTGGTAGTAATTTTATTTTCAGATGAAGTAAACTTTAGAGTAAAACTGACCAGAAAAGGCAAAAAATGTCATTACATATTACTTAAGGAAACCATTCAACAGGGAAAGAGAATAATTGCACATATGTATGCACTGAATATCAGGGAATATAACTTCTTAACTCAAACACTTCTAGACATAAAAGATAAAACAAACATGGACACAATCACAGTATATAATCCTAATCTCCCAGTTTCACAAATAAATCAACCAAACAAAAATTAACAAATATCGGAGCTGATCTACATCTTTGAAGAAATAACCATAATAGATATTTACATAGTATTATACCCTACTACAACAAATACACATTCTTCTTAGCAGCACAGGAACTTTCTCCAAAATAGACCACAGGCTAGTCAATAAATCCTACTTAAATAAATACAAAATAATTATAACCATCTTATGCATACTATGAGATCAGACTATAATGAAACTAGAAATCAATTGCAAAAGAAACTACAGAAATTTTTGCAAGCACCAGGATATTAACCCAATCTTGAATACCCAACAGGTCACAAAAGAGATCAAGAAAAAAAATAAATAATTTCTGGAATCAAATGATAATGCCAGTGCAACATACAAAGCCTATGGGACTCAATGGGAGCAGTCCTACAAGGAAAATTTATTGTTGTCAATCCTCACATTGGAAAAAATAGAGTGCATTCAGATAAATAACCTAATGATGAACTTCCAGAAACTAGAACAAGAACAGTCCAAACCTCTACTTGTTACAAAGAGATAAGTTGTAAAAATCAGAGCAGAAATTAATTAAATTGAAACTAAAAATACAATACAAATTATCAGTAAATTGAATTGAGCTCTTGTTCTTTGAAAGAATAAACAAAATTAATGAATCTTTATCAAAACTTAGTAAAATAAGGAAGATAAAGGCCTACATCAAGGCCATTAGAAAAGTGTGAAATCGTAATGGACACAACTAAAATCTAGAAGATCATTAGTCACTACTACAAAGACATTATATTCCAACAAGTAAGACAATATAGAGGAAAAGAACATTTTCAGACAAAAATGCATAATCAACACTGAACCAAAAAGACATAAAAATTCAGTGATTTAAAAAAAAAGAAAACCCTACCAGATAAAGCACAGGATCTTATGGACTCACTACTGAATTTTACCAGAACTTCAGGAAGGATATAGTGCCAGTGGTCCTCAAATTCTTCAACTGAATTAGAAGGGCAAGAGCACTTCCAAACTCATGTATGTAAGCTAGCATTATCCTGACTCCAAAACCAGACAAGGACCCAAATAAAAAGGAACAAAAATATAAGTCAGTAAGTTTAATGAACACTGATGCAAAAATCCACAGCAAAAGACACTGGCAAGCAAAATGCAACAAATCAGCAAAAAGATTATATGTCACTGATATAAGGGAATGAAACGCCCAACCTACTATGTCCAGTGTGAGCTCGTGTTCTCTAAAATCGAAGAATGAATTTTAGGAACAACAGAGGTTAAGAGCACAATATATTTATTGAGAGAAAAAAAGCTTCTGTCTAAAGAGAGACAGAAGGGGTCCCGAGCAGGTTGCTAAGGATTCTGTCTTTTTCAGGGACTTTTATAGAGTAAAACCATGGGTTCAATGTGGGGGAGGACTGGGAGCTCACAAGGCAGATGGGCATGAGGAGGGACATAACTACAGTTAGCCAATAAGATCAATAGTTCAGGTAAACTTGATTACATTAGGGACAAATGGGGAACTGAGTCATGTAGAAAGCAGGTATTCTTACAGAGCAGTGACTCTTTCTTAGGGAGTTGGGAACTATTTAGGTATCAATCCTCAGGATATGGGTGCATTTGTTTGGTCTTTTGTCTTGAGGCCTGGTCCACAGCAGGGGCTTCAGCTTCCCAGGCAGTTTCCAGGTGTCAGCACTGGCTCTATTGAGGACCTAATCCTATTTCACTGCCTATAATATTTTTGACTAACTCAGCTGCCTGCCATAATATGATTGAATACATTTCATCCCAGAAATGCAAGGATGGCTCATCATACTTAAATCAATAAATGTAATACACCATGTAAATAGAAGCAAGGGTAAAACTGACATGATCATCTTAATGCAGAAAAAACTTTTGACAAAATCCAACATCTATTCATGAAAAAGATTCTGAAGGAAATGGGTACATGTCATGAGTGAGTCTGGATGTCCTCCCAAAGCCTCACGCAGTCATGGGGGCAGGCTTCTAGGGTTTGTGAATAACTCAAGGTCTAATGGCGAGATTATGGGTGTCAGTGCTACACCCAAGTCCGTGTGGTCTACATACAATATGAGGGACAGAAAGAGTCTTCTCTTAGTGCTCCTCCCCCTTTTTTCTTGTTGCTTGTGCTATTTTCCACTGTCATGAACTGTTACCTTCGGCTCTGAGCCACTTGGCCTTGGAGCCAGCTGATTATGCTCTGAAACCTCTACAAACTGGGAGCTAAATAAACCTTTCCTTCTTTCATTTTGGGCATCAGGTATTTTGTCTCAGCAATGAGAGAGAAAAGTAACCAAGACAATATAGAAGGACCTTTGAAATCTGATAAAACTATTTATGACAAACCCAACACCATATTAGATGAAGAGAACCTGAAAGTTTTCCTGGTAAAATCAGGAACAATATAGTACTTGAAATACTAGCCAGAGCAATTAGGCAAGAGAAAGAAAGAAAAGAAAAGAACAGAACATATATGAGAAATCAAATTATCACTATTTGCAGTTGACATGATCCTTGCCATAGAAGACTCAAAAAATTACAACAAAAGATCCCTAGAATTAATAACTAAATTTAGCAATGTAGCAGTATATAAAAACACCACAAAAAATCAATAGCATTCTTGTATACCAACAATGAAGTCACTGAGAAAGATTTTACAAAAACTATCATTCACAATAACATCAATAAACATTGAATACTCAGTAATTAACCTACTAAGGAAGTGAAAGACATCTGCAAGAAAAGCTATAGTACTCTTGTAAAGGAGATCACAATGGATGTCAGAATTCCTGGATATACAGAATGAACATTGTCAAAATGGCCAAATGCCCACAACTGATATACAGATTTAATTCATTCCAATCAAAATATCAACAACATTCTTCATAGAGCTAAGGAGAAAACCCTAAAATACATATGGAACAGAAAGAAAGTCAGAATAATAAAAGCAATCCTGGATAATAAAAGCAAAGCAGGAGGCATCTGATTTTGAGTCATATTACTAAGTTACAGTGATAGAAGCTGCATGGTACTGGCATAAAAGCAGACATTTGGACCAATAGAAAAGAACAAAAAATGCAGAACTATCACCAGCATCAGCCATTTGATCTTTGATAAAAGGGCTAGAGATATGTGGCTGAGAAAACAGCCTCTGTAGCACATGTACCATGTGCTAGGAAAAGTGGCTATCCATATGCAGATGATTAAAGCTAGACTCATATTTCTTACTATGCACTAAACTAAAATAAAAATGGCTCAAAGGTTTTAATATTAAAACAGAAACTTGCTAAAAGATAAAACAGGTAAAACTCTTGAAGTCATAGGCATAGGAAGAACTTTCTGAACAGAATCCCAACTACATAATAAATTTAAGAATCAACAAATGAGATTATGTCAAATTAAAAAGCTTCTGCACAACAAAAGAAACCAACTAACAGAGTAAAGATAGAACTTACAAAATAGAAAAAAGAAGTTTTGCAAGCTGTACCATACACAGAGGATTATTGCTTAGAATATATAAAGAATTAAAAAAATAAGACCCAATCAAATATTGGGCAATGTGAAATTAACAGACACTTCTCAGAAGAATAAATACAAATGGCCAATAAATACATGAAAAAAGTTTGACATCATTGGTTATTAGAGAAACACAAAACAACACTGAGATTTCAGCATACTCTAGAAAGAATGAGTACATTCAAGAAATTAAATAATAACAAAATCTGGGGAGACTTGGGTAGGGGTGTTTTGGAGAGGAATGTCTCATTTGTGTGAATGTAAACTAGTACAACCACTGTGGAAATCTGCATGGAGAATGCTCACATCTCTAGAAACAGAAATTCCATCAACCTAGCTATTCCTCTATTATGTACTTTCCTGAAAAAGTTAAATGCATCATATTACAGTGATCAATTCATACCCACGTCTACAGCAGCAAAATTCATAAAAGCTAAATCTTGTAAATGGTGTATGTATCCACAAGAGAAGAGTAAAGAAAATGTGGTATTTATACACAGTGGAGTACTGTGCTGCCATAAAAAAGATAAACTTAAGACATTTGTGGGAAAAGAGATGCTACTTGACACTGAAAAGCTGAATCACATTTCTCTTACATGAGAAATTAGAAGTATATATAAACTAAAGAGTGAAATAAAAGGTAGATAAGAGGTTATGGAAAGACTGATCTTTCACAAATCTGAAGTGACTGAGAGAGATGGGAGGGGGAAATTTGAAGGGAATGTAAAAAGAATTGTGCTGTGTCATTTACACGGAGTGCTACCCACAGTGAATGTATTCATTACATACTACAAACATATGCTAATTTAAAAAATAGAAATAGTGCTAGTTCAAACTCAAAAGCAAGACAAAACAACAACCAAAAGAGGGCATGGTTGACTTATGTCCAGAAGAGTGACATTTCGGTCCAAGACCTCCCACATATGTAAGGCTGACCGCTACTCTTCTTTGAAATCTGCCTTTCCCATGTGGTCTTCTGCCTGTTACCACAGAGATTTCAAAGATAGTTTCCCAACCTTCAAGCTTATAACACTTGAAGGTACTCCATACCAATAGAGTATGTCTTCTGGATTTTTCCCTACAAGCCCCAGATCTGATGTTAGCTGGCTTCCACTGACATCATATTCTTTTTTTTTTATTTAAAAGAGAATAAAACAAAAGGGGGTAGTACAGAGCAGATCAGAAGAGGACAACATAGACAACACAGTACTCCACATTAAGTCAACTGGACATCAACATTATCTAACGCCATATCTCTAACTCTGCTATAGTTGAGCATAGTTTCAATTACAATAATATCAAACATAACACAATAGTATAAAGCCATGCATTTAGTGAAAGAATTCCAGGGCTTTCTGAACCGAATAACAGAAAATGATCAATGAGTATTATAATAACTCATTTTTGATAAAAAAGAAAAAAATTTGTTTGAACTATCACACATAT
>PVJX010039704.1:0-15598 GCA_004027295.1 Dolichotis patagonum
TCATCCTGTGAAAGAAATAATTGTTACCTAGGAAGACTTTAATTTTTTTCTCCAAAATTCTTTATTGTAAAAAAGAGTGAATTGAGCACTACCTCTCTCTAAAGGAGTTATGCTCCTATAACTTACAAACTCAAATGTAACAGAGAACTTGGAGACTTTTAAGATCCATTAGGTTATGAAGCCTGTCCTTCTGTACCCTGTTTAAAATTCTTTGTGCAAGAAGATTAAAAGTAACGTTTAATAATAGTTCAGTTTGCAAGTAATTATTTAGCACCCACAGGTTATAAAGCTTTATACAAAAAGCTCAGAATTAAAACCTCTGGAGTTACATAATGGAGAAGGAGACAAAAATGTCTTTCTCTCTGAGCGTAAGAGCAATATTAAATCCTATTTGTTCTATTTTTTAAGGAGTTAGGCTGTCAAAAATCATGTAAAAATTAATAAAAGCATATATTTATAGTACCTCTCTTACCTTTGTCAAATTTCTTTTGAACTGCATTATAATATCAAAACTTTTTTCCTAAAATGTAAAGAATGTATTATACTTCCGTATTTCAAAGAGAAAAGTGAGGCACAGAATGACAAGATAGTTTACAATCACGCAGAACTGAGGGAGGGACCCAGATTCTCCTTTAATCTGTGCTTCTTCAAATCTCTTAGATGACTGGGCGCACTGGAGTAGCAGGAGTCTGCAGATGCCCGGGAGAGTCTCACTTGCCTTTTGAAATTCTTGTGTGACAAGTTCACTGAGTCTACGTTCACACCAGCACCTCTGGGAATAAACTCTTGCCTAAGGACCAGCAGCGTCCTAGGAGAATCCTTGCTGTTCTAGATAATTACTCTCCTTCTCCTTGCCAGGGCTTCTTCTAAGTAGCCAGCCCTACTCTGCCTCTATGCTGGTGTGCTTCCGCTCCATTCTTGGTCCTATTCTAAAACCAGACCACTTTAAAAGTGCAAATCAAATTTGCACTTCGTCCTGCATGGATATATACTGGGTTCTAATGGGATTTAAAAGAAAGAACACAATCCCTAAGGAACGTTTCGAGGACGCCCTTTGCCTGGGTTTGCTTATACCCTTTCCCATCTCTCATTTAGACCACATTCTCCTTCTAAAAAGTTTCTGCCGCGTTCTTTTGTCCAAAACAAGTATCCTTCTGCCGGCAAAAACACACTCACATATCTTAATTTAGTGAATTCTCATCAAACCTACTGAAGTCCAAAAAAATGTAGTCAAATAATACCTGCCATTAGTTCCTTTAACATTGTTTTTTCTTAAATGTATTGATCACTTTAGATAAATTTTGAACCTATGTGATTAAGTCCAATTTAAACCTCTGGAATGTGAGAGCCGAGTTTACCATTTATGTTTTGAAATCAATATCGCCACTCGGTGTCTAGAATCATTTTTTATGTTTCTTAAGAGTTCAATGAATATTATTTGAATGTTAAAATTTAGGAAGGAAGGGGTAACTTGAATTCCATTCCAACTGAATCACAAGTTATACAAGAGAATACACATCTATTTACCTATTCTACTATCACATTTTATAATATACATTCACGGAAATGATCAATAAATATAATCAATGAACTAATGGTGAATGCATTTCCCATATATAATGCAAACAAGCCTACCAGTAAAGGAAATGTGATTAAACTTGTTTGTAGTAAATTCCCCTAAAAGTCTATTTTGTTGTAAACATATTATAAAAGTATATGACATTAGTGGCATGAAGTGTTAAGCTGAAATAAAATGAAATTGACTATGCTCAATAAATTTCATCCACAACAAAAATAATTGCATAAATCTCAAAGTAAGGTATTATTTTCCTGTTTCATTTTATTTGTGGTAGCTTAAACCACAAACACTTAGATTTGTTGTAGATAAAATCTGCTAAATATAATCAGTCATGGTTCAACATGACACCATATGTCACTGATACCATCTATTTGCTCTACCGTATTTTATAATAAAACAGAAACATATGCCATACACATGTCAAAGCTTCAGAAAAACTATGAATAAGGAGAGAACTTCAATAGACTATTATTTGTTATTATATTAATTACCATGAATATAAATATGATTTTAGCACAATTAAATTTAGATTTCAACTTCCTGATACAAGAAAGAAAATCATGACATATTCAGCCTCACTTTTTTTAATTCAATATAGATGTGTACATTCCATCTAATTAATAATTCTTTATGAAATGTTGTGGTGGTTTACCTTTAAATTCATATGAACATAACTTCTCCTTTTCTGCTAGATTTTCTACAGAAATAAGTTCTTTGGCTCTACGCATAAGCAAAATAAACAAATAATTAAATAATTCGGGGTAGTTATAATTTTTAGCATTGTAATAACTTTGAGAAATATACTTAATTCTGATTGAGTTGGTATAGCTTCTAACCACTGTCATATAATTTACTAGATAAATTCATGATTCCAGTTAGCCTCATAATCTCATAATCTTTATTCAAATATATTCAAAAATAGATTGAAAACATCCCCAACCTCTCATAGTCCTAATTATGAAAAACTGTGTCTTACCTTCCCTCTTGTTAGTACTGAGACATTTTTATCCCATTCTCCAACACAAACTAATATTTTCTTCAAGTAGACTTAAACCTGTGATCCCTATCTTTCTCCTAAGGCTCAATTTGTTTGTACAACATGACAATAAAAATAGGATACTATGAAATTTTTATACTTTCTAATAAGAAATCTAAAGTTTTGCCTTTGAAAATTCAAATAAAAAAGAGTCTCAAGAAAAAGAAATAAAAATCCATCACACTATGTCATATCCCCCAACCGCCCCAAATAATCCACCCAAAGACTATGAATAGGACTTACTTGGAAACAGCATTTTTGATAATATAATCAAGTTAAGAGAAAGTCACGCTGGAGAAAGATGGGCCTTAATCCAATGGTCTGTGTCCTTTAAGAAGAGAATTTCAACACAAACACAAAGTGAAAACCAGCCTGTGAATATAGATGCAGAATTTGCAGTTAAATGCCAAAAACTGAAGACCAAGAACTGCAGCAACTAAGCAAACCCGAAGACAAAAGGAAGGATTTTAGAGTTGTGCCATTGAGAAGACCAGATCAATATATATAGCCTTCAGATCAACAAAAATGTATGGTTTTTGTTAATTTGAATCACCTAACTGGTAGTAATTTGTATCAATAACACTAAGAAACTAATAGAAGGAGAAACAAGTTATACTTTACTTTCTTTCATTTTTCAGATTGCAAGATGACATAACTCTCCAGCACAACAGATATCCTCCCTCACTCTGCACACAGGAGAAGGATGGCAAAGAATTAGAATGTAATAGTGCAATGAGAAAAAAAAAATTTCATGGAGTTTAAGAAAGCAGAACCTTGGAGTACTTTCTTAAATTAATAATAATACCTTATGATTGCATTGTATTTTCTACTAATTTGACCTGCAGAGCACCCTTAGATATACATAAAGGAGATAATAAAACTTTCAAGAAGCAAATGAAAAATCTTTGGTTCAGAGAGATTAAAAGATTTGTTCAACTTGTTGAACAAATCTATATAAGAGCCTGAAATGAATACGCAGTCTCTTTACCCAATGCTTTATTTTTACTCTTCTCCCATGAATCACATAAAACAGGAGCAACTTGCTTGTGAATTTCAGTCATAATACGTGACCTGTGTTTAAGATTCAGTACTAGTAACTCTCCAGGCAAGTTAATTCCTTACCGAAGCATCCATGGAGCTACTGAGCAGACTCAAATACTGTGTCAGTAGATGTATACTACAACTTACTGTGACATACCTGGTGGCACTGGAAGATTATGTGTGCTTGTGTAAAAGATCTCTGTAACAGGAAAGAGTATTGGAGACACAGGAATTTAAAAGGAATAAACAATACAATATAAAGTTGCTGAAAATGCTATTGAGAATATTATTGATGATATGAAGCATAAAAGTCTGTAACAAACAACAGAATAAAGAATACCAGATTCCAAAAACCCCTGTAACACAGAAAAATGCCAGGCTGGAAGCAGAATCCTCTAAATGATTTGTTTAAAGATCTTTAACACAAAGACTTCTTTGGAAGGAATTTTGACTGGACAGATAAAGAACAGACTTTTTTTAAGTGATTCTGATGTCTGGTAATTATGATTATTTGTGGATTACTGGTTCAGAAGAAGTATAGGGATGGACTCATAGTTTACCAAGGTTGATCACTAGTCAAGCTCTTTCTACCTTCATTAATATGTGACTGCATTTTGCCTAATGTTCTCATCAACTGGGCTCAGGGACACCATATCATTATGTAAACCATCAGGGGGACTCAGGCACAGGACTTCATCTGATTCATCTCAAAGGTATACGGACAGACCGTTCTGTCTGTTTTTGTCTGTTTGATCTCAAAAGCTCTCTTTCTACAACTAGAGGAAGAAGGCAATCAGAAAGTATTCTCCAATTTTTCCAAAACCAGACAGCCAAATTTAAAGTAGGAAACGTGCAGGTTTTGTCCAAGAGCCTTCAATATAGTTCGTATATTAAAAACTTCATCCATCTTCCGTCTTACCAGTGAAATAACTGCTATACTGGCAAATTCTGTGCTGAGAATACTACTGGGTAGGAGAAATCAATTAGTTCGAGACATAAAACAGAATATTGTAGGGCTTCAAAATTTCCCATGTTTATTTAATAGTTGTAGGAATTTTATTGTGAATGACCTGAAAGCAGTGCTAAGATCTAATTTTTTATGATTTTATGGTTTCTAAATCCACATAATCAAGCATATGTTTTAGAAACCTGCCAAACATGTTCCTTTAACCAATGTCTCTCTGTTTCCAATGACTGCTTAGGTGTTAAAATATTTTCACTTACACCTGAACTAAATTTGCTTAAACATGTGACAAACTAACTTACCTGGAGTAAGTATCTCGGCCTGCTTCTTTCAATGGAGTATGCTGTTCAGTCATTTCAGGTCTCTAATCCTAGATTTTCGCCTAAGTGCCAAATCCATAGTAGAGCTTTTGATTCCTTGTTGCTAAGTTCTTCTTAAATTATCCTAGAAAGAAGTTGTCTATTTTAACTACTCATGAGGGTCTGACTGCTACAGTAACACCAAAAAATAAAGTTGCTCCAAATTTTTCTCCAGTTTCAGATTATTTCCTATTGCTAATATGCTACCTTGAACTGTGTCTTGGTTTGATAAATGCTTAAATAGCTTTAGTTGAAGCTATTGACTGCATTGTTAATTATTAATCTCCTCGAAAATTGCCTTTTCAAGAGTTTGAAGTGATTCGATAGGAGTTCAAGTGGTAAACTAAGACTTTAGAATCATATGAGAAAGTTCTAATCCTTTGATATTCTTCAAAAGTTGTAATCTGCAGAGCCTATCTCTCTTGTCAATTTTCAAATTTCAGCAGTCTATTGGAAAGTGGAATGATTAATCTTACAGTTTTTCATTCCCTTTTGCTGCCAGTCCCTCCTACATCAAGATGGCAGAGAACTGAAGATTTAATTTGCTGTTAAGAATCTCAAAAGGCACTTGGTAAGAGATTACAAGAGTGAAAGTGCTTTTTTTTCTCTTATTTTTTCTTTGCTTTTAGTTACACACACACACACACACACACACACACACACACACACAAATGTGGTTTTACAGTGAGTAAAGAAAGCAGATGACGTCTAACTGTTCCATAGACAGAAAACCATAGCAAGTACTAATAAGAAAATAAATTTGGACCCTGGATCTCCAAGTTTTGGAATCTGTCCAAAAAGAGTTAACAGAGCAATAGGCAATATTCCAATAATGCTAATCAGTCCCTGTTTTGGAATTTCAGATCCCATAAGATGTCTGTAATGATTATTTTCCACCAGGATTACCCACCAAGGCTTGTACAACGCGGAGGGCTGTAAGTGATGAATATATCTCCTTCCAGATTTTCTAACTTTACCATTATCAGTGGGTGTTTCAAAAAGCAATGAGACCTTTCCCTAGTTCAAAGTTGAGAAAATGTAACAAGGTGTGTTTAAGCATAAACAAAGAGGTTCTCCCCAAGGTACACATAACTGGAAAGAGTTAATGAATTTCACCAAGAAATAGTTTTCTGTAAAGAAGATTACATAGGCTAAAATGAAGGGAAGACAGGCATCTATTTTGCCCGGTTTATACAATAGAATTTGCATCTTTAGATAGGAAGAGGACAAGCTATTTAACCAGAGACCCTATAATTTACTGTAGTTGTCTTTAATGAGGCCACTGAGAGACTGGAGAATGTATGCAGACAGCAGAAAGAGTGAAAGTCGCTCTGTAATAGAAAACAGAGGTTCCTAACTGTAATTTGGGAAGACAGAGAAGGGTGTAGTACAAATTAGCATAACAACCATGTCTACAGAAACATTCTTTACTGCTAAGCCTTCATTAAATCAAATACTAAGTGGCAATTACTGAAACACAATAGGCACATTCAGGCTCTGACAACCCTTAACCTTTTCGGTTTTTAGAAACCATTTGTCCTTGTTCACATCATGTCCCCATATCATGAGGTGACTGCTATACCATAGGCTTCAGTATCATGTGGAACACTCTAGTGTTCTCTGAATGGCTCAATTATTCCGAGGTAATTTAAAACATTTCTATTGAAGCATCCAGTGTTCTATGTGTATTCAAATAGATTCTTGGGTCCTAAAAATCAAAAACTTCTCCAATGTACAGGCTGCCATAAAGGAGGGAGCAGGATATTTCCCAATCCAAAACTGGTAGACCAGAAGCCCATAGTTAGGACCATGCCCACAATGAAGTCAAATGTTTCAAATGTTTAATACACCATAGAACTCCAAAGGATCTGCCCTAGGAGTCAAAAATCGGGAAAGCTGAATCAACTGGCCACATTGATTTTTTATCACCTAGTAAACTGTGCTGTATTGATACATATGTCATTGTCTCAGGTGATTCTTACAGTGGCTCGTTCTCATAGCATGCTGGACAGCTGCTACCGTTGAATTTGACCTATGTGGAAAAGGAGTCTTAGACTTGAAACTGACATGCTGCAGACTAGGCTTAAATTAATGCTATTTCTAAGAGGTTAAAAAATATAGTAAGCTGGAGTATTGGAGAGGACAGCCTTTCTCAGAAGGTCACAGGTCACACAGCCCCTAGTCCCTGCCCTTTGGCTAGTTTATCGAATGGGTTGATCTGCATTGCTTTCCCTAGAACCTGGAGATGACAATCACATTAGGCAACAATTCACATGTATTTTTAGTATAGTTCAACTCAGCAAAGGGGGTCTTGCCATAAATGTCCAGTTTCAGTGTCCACCAGTAGTCTCAGGTATGGTGTCTTTGTAAACCACCTGTGAGTTCCTGTTAGGAAACATCTGCATATGGTCACAATGCTTTTCTAACTGCTATCTTCATGGAGAACAAAATTAAAATCATTTGGCTTTGAAAAGAGTTGTACCCATGATATATATATATATATATATAATGCTTCCAGTTTCTAGAGCTTTGTAGGTGTTACAAGGAATTTTTACTGCAGATGATAAAATGGCATTAGACACATCATAAATGATAGTTAATACTTTTCTTTATCCTGTGGAATTGGAAACAAGAAGCAGCATTGCTTAATCATCAGTAGTGACTAAGGTTTATTGGTACACCTTTAGCACTTAAAGCTTGAAACAGTTATATACACATAACACAAGCATAGCAGACTGTTGTGTAATAATTCTTTTCTTAATAAGGCTAGTTTTCACGATGATATTTAATGATGTTTATGTAACATTAGGTGACAGCTTGGAGTACTATAAGATGTAGAAGATTAAAACCTATTTAGATCAACAGTCTATAACTCATTAAAATTTCCAGAATCCCATTGGAATTTTTCTACCCTTCTGCTGTTCCCACGTCCAGGGTCTGTTATCTATCTATCTAGATATCTATGTATCTGTATCTATCATTTTTATGATTCAATATAATTGCATCAAGCCCAGCATGCCTCTAAATTACCTAAATATGAAAGCAACTATCTAAATATGCACTATTGTATGATTGGTGGAGTGACGGAAATGTGCTGAGGTAAGGTTTAAAACTCAATGTATGGCACAGCCCCTCAAAGATCCATCAGAACCATAGGAGAATCAAATAAAAACATAATTAGTTTACAGTGCTTGGGTCTGTGCACACACCTGTGTGTTGCTGTGTACACATGTATATACACAAGCCAGCAGTATTTTCTTTGATGATCAAATCAATACATAACAAAAACACAACAAGAAGAGCACAAATTTATGTCCAGATGAGTATAGGACATAGTGCCGTCTCTTTTCAGAGATTCCTCTAGCGCCTCCTGGAATCATATTCAAGGCCATGCTGACTTTGCACCTGAGTTTGCTACTGGTGCTAATTTTGCCACACTCTTCAAATCCATGTTTCTAGTCTTAGAATTTTTACTTTATTTCTAGTTGTTCTTGTTTTTATTGTGCATGGACAATCATCTGGCATAACCATAATCATGTGAGAAACTTTAAAAATTTACTATCATGAAAAATGTCAAAGTTTCAATCATATTTAAATGTATAAAGAATAGTAAAACGGCCCTTTTGCCTGTATTACCTTCTTTCAATTATTTCCAGTGAGTAATCGGAATTGTTCCAAATACTAATCTGTTCCCAGCTGGCCACCATCTCTATCTCTTCTCTGCTATTAGTGTTTATTTGTCGAGGGACCTGCTTTGTTTCTACTGTTTCTCCTAATCCAAATTTTCTGACTGTCTTCCCAAGACAACCAAGATATTATTTTACACATTTTATGTCTTCTGGAATGGTTGAAAATAAATATGTATGCACCATCATCTTTAAGTTGGAGTATTTGCAAAGCAGAGGTGCTATGTCATTTCTGATCTTTCTTCTTTCTTTCTTTCTTTCTTTCTTTCTTTCTTTCTTTCTTTCTTTCTTTCTTTCTTTCAACATTTTGTTTTAATAAATGTTTGCAGTACCTAATGATTACATTCATTGTGGAGACTGGGTGCAAGCACATAACGTATCTTAATTCTATTACACCCCTCTTACCTCTCCTTCCATCTTTTGGTATCATTCCATTGACAAAATATCCTTTTTCCTATTTCCTATTACATATCTTTTATTTTGTTCTTTACTGAAACTTTGGATTTCTCATATAAGAGAAACTGCCGCATTTAAGCTTGTGTGTCTGATTTATTTTACTCATCATCATTGTCTAGTCGTCCATCCATTGTCTTACCAATGGCTCAAATTTATCTTTTACATGACAGAATGATACTCCATTGTATATATATGGCATTCCTTTTTTCCATTAATCTATTGATGGACATACAGACTTTTTTCAAATTTAGTGAGAAATTATACTTACATTACATGTATCACTATAATATGATGTCTTTAAGTCTTTTAGGAAGATACTTAGAAGGGAATATCTGGGTCAAATGGAATTTCTTTTTTTTTTTTTTTTTGAGGAGATTTCCACAATGGTATTAGTTTGCATTCTCTCTGACAAAGCAGGAAGTTTCCTTTTTCCAAGTGTTTGTTATTAACTCATTTCATGATGCTACCCCCTTTTTTTCTGCAGTAAGATGGAATCTCAATGTTGTTGAATTTTATAACTCTTATAACCAGAGATGTTTTACATTTTTTCCTATACTTATTGGTCATTTTTTCCTCTTTTGACAAGTATCTATTCATTTCAGTTGCCCATTTTTAAATTTTATTTTGAGAGTGTAAATATAATTTGTTATGTTATTTATATATTCTAGATATTAAGTCTCTGTTAAAGAATAACCTGGGAATTTTTTTCCAATTCTGTAGGCTATCACTTCACTCCATTGTTTTCTTTGCTGTGCAGAAGCTTTCAAATTTTATGAGTCCATTCATTGATTCTTTACAATGTTTATTTATTTTTTAAGTTTGATTCAGCAAGTTCTTGCTTATGCTTATATCTTCAAGAGTTTCACTTATTTTATCTTCCAGCAGATTGCTTCTGTTTTAATATTCATGACCTTGATCCATTTTGATGCTGGTTTAGCACAAGGTGAGAAATTTAAGCGTAGATTAAATTGTCTGCATGGGTGTTAGCTGCTTTACCTAGCACTATTTGTTAAAGATTCTATTGCTCTTCAGGTCTTTCAGGTCTTTCAGGTCTTTTCTCAAAGATCAGATAGCTGAATGTGCCTGGGTTTGTTTCTGTGTCTGAGGTTCTGTTCCATTGATCTATATGTCTGTTGTTTTTTTTGTTTTGTTTTGTTTTTGCATGAGTGTGTGTGTGTATGTGTGTGTGTGTGTGTGTGTGTGTGTGTGTGAGAATGCCATACTCTTTTCATGATTCTAGCTGTGTAATGCACCCTAAAACTTGACTTTGTACTAACTCCTGTTTTTTGCTTGTTACCCAGGATTGCTTCCATTGTTCTGATTCCATGCGAATGTTACTTTTACTATTCTTTTTTCTAGTCCTGTGAGAAGCGCTGTTGGTATTTTGATTGAGAATGCTTTAAATCTATGTAGTAGTTTTGGTCGTGTCGCTTTGTGACAATACGTGTTCATCTTTCAGAAACAGAGAATGTCTTTCCATTTTCTGATGCTTTCTTAAATTTCCTTTTTTTTCTAAATACTACTATTTTCTCTAACTTATTGGAGAAGAGGTTTCGAAGTATTTACTAATAATTTTCCAGGTTTTGGCACTGTATGTTATAACTGGCTTTTTGTTTCTTTCTGATCACACTGACATGTGTCCTTTATTTTTTCATAAGATTGGCTAAAAGTTTGTTGATTTTGATTATTCTTTAAAAGACCCAGATCTTCAATTCACTGACTCTATAATAACATTTGGTTCAATTTTATTAATTTCTACTTCGAGCTATATTATTTCCTTCTTTGTATTAGCTTTGGATTTACGTTGTTCTTGTTTTGCTAGAACCTTGAGATGCATCACCGGGTTATTTATTTGGGCTCAATCTATTTTTCTGATGTAAGCATTCATAGCTATAAATTCCCCAGTTAGGACTACTTTCATTTTGGTCCTTAGGTTCCAGTGTGTTTTGCTGACATGATCATTTGATTTGAGGAATTTTCCTCAATTCCAGTTAATCCTAGGTTAGCCTTCTTTCCAGCAGTTGGCAGATTTATTTTCCGTGTCTGTCATTTCCAAGCTATCTCTGAGTGTACGTTTGCCTGCATCAGCCCACTCTCCCATCACCGTGTCTCTGCTCACTTATGCTGCCTTTTGTGTCAGTGGGGTTTTCTGCATCTTGGATTTATCTGGTAACTTTTCATGGACTCTAATCTTCACTGAAATGGTCACTGATATTTCTTATGATTTTTGCTTAGCCCATCTTTTTCTTTTTAAAGCTTACTGATCACTTTTTTTTAAAGTCCATTATCTATTTAGTTATATCATATTTGAGACTGTTGAGAACTTCATTGATCTTTTCTGGTTTTTTTCTAATTTCTTCTTTTACCACTTTGCATAATTCAGCTGTTGGCCTATTGACTTGCTATGCATTCTTTTTGGAATATTTGAAATGCTAGTGATCATTGCCTAGGTTTCTTGGTTTCAATGTTATGATGTCTACTTCAAGGACTTATCTAGGCTATTTCTTTTAAAAGAAACTATTCCATCCAACTAATTTTATCCTTTGGGGTAATACGTCTATTCAAACTGTAAGGGCAAATGTCCTTTTCTTGTTTTAATAACAATTTCTAAGTTAATAAATTAGTAACTATCATATTTTGAAGATGATAATTTATTGTTTATTTTGTCCTGTATTTTTTAAAAGAAGAACTGAGGAACAGACTTTGATTCAGCTATTTCTCTAAGAACATTTTTTTCAGGAAAATTGTATTGAGACACCATAGTATGGCATGGTTAACACTAAGTTCTGTTGGATTTTTGTGCATTTTCAAAACACAAAATTAGACCGATAAATGCTTCATGACTGAGATAGAACTCTTAACCATGCAAATCATATTTAGGAATCTTTTAATTCACTCCCAAGCTCCTTCATTTTCTAAGCTATAAAAATAGTCATATATTTATGTTAGCTTTTAATATACACAACACTCTCACAGTGACACAGCCAGCACCACTGTCCCCAATCTGACTGCCTGAAATGAATTCTCATGGGGTATTAATGGTTATATGCTTGCATTGTAAAGTCAGTTTCAATGAATTATCTGTTATGCCACTAACTCTAAATATAGACAGATGCTATATCAGTCATGGTTCTCCAGGAACATTGAGCATTAATATAATGTGTGTGTGTGTGTATGTGTGTACAAAGAGGTCTATGAATTATATGTATATAAGTAAAATAGAATATAATTACAGAAGATAGTTCATGAATCATCCATTTAATTCTATTTTATTTCTCTGTATGGATACTTTTGTCTTTTGCTGTGTGACATTTCTTTCCTTGAGAATGAAAGTTCCCAATCACTGTCTAAGGCACTTCTCCAAAGTTATATAGTGAGTAGAGCTTTATCTGTCACCCTACATTTCAGATACAAGAGCAAAGATCTTACATCTTAGCTGTCTTATATGCTACTGTTCTCATTTTTGTGTATGTCCCAGGGGACGGTGCAGTTTGTTTCCAGGATTTGTCCCAGTGCCCAAAGGGAGAATCCACTTGTCTTCCCTTAGCGTCTTCCGAGTGTACCTTGTGCTCACAGCTCTAGAGAAGAACTTGGGCAACAGCATCACGTGGCTTGAATTCTACTGTGCTGAAAGGGTGACTGAATACATCGGATCCAAAGTACAACTTTAGAAAAGAAAAAACTTCCAGGGTTACTCTTAACTTTCAAATGCATTTTATTACCACCAGAATTTGAAATAAAAGTCAGTAGTCCTTAGCATGAGGAAATAGCACCCGTGGCATTTCCAGAGTGGATTGCAGTGTGCTCCAGGGGTGCCGTGAAAGGTCTGCTCCTCCTTGCAGCACAGCCTCTGATCTGTAACAGTGAACTTCATTACTCACCTGGGCCTTTCAGGGGTTGCTGCTGTACCAGCCCTTGCCTTCCATGCCCAGGACACCGGAGAGAGGCTAAGCCATATGGAGACATTCACTCCTTGAACTGTCTAGAAAAATACCAAACTTGATTATGATAGAGATTAGGTAATCAGAAGGACATAGAGATCAGGGAGTAGCTGCCTTTGAGTTCTTTGTTAATCTACATATGAAATAAAGAACACGTATAAAACTTACTTCAATAATTTAAATAACATTTGACCATTCTATAAGAATAATCTTCAATATATAAATTTATTCTGAAAATCTATCTTTTATATTTTTGATACACTAAGTTGTATAAGCTTGCTACCTTCAAGTTAAAATAGGAAGAAAAATAAAGAATAACCTGATATGCATCATATACTCAAAACCTAGTTAGTTATGTGATTTTTCCATATATAAATTTGAAACAAATGCTGTAAAGTGTATAGTATATTTGTGTTACCTTCTTTGGACATTTAAGTTTTGTGAAGTCAAAATTGGCTTGTGAATGCAAAAATACTAGAAACTGATATATAACTCAAATATTATTCTTTCTGGTTTTAAAGCTCATACATATCTCAGTTGTGATGCTTTTGATCACTTCTGATGTTTAAGGGAAATCTTTTACTATGTGAGGGGAAGTTTAGGGAAAAAACACACACAATTCATTGATATTGTTCTTCATAACTTTCTGTGAATGTGTAACAGAATTGAAAAGTTCTATTCCTTGCTACCGCATTCAGAAGTTAGGACTGAGAAACTTCTTCACAAATATGAAAATCCTAGGAATAGTGAAAAACAAAACAGATATGTGGGTTGGAAAAGGAGTTTGCTTTCAAGTTATTCTGTTTGATTTTTTTTAAAGAAAAGCAGACCACTATTTGTGTAAAAGATGAAATCTAATTCCTACAATGCTTTCCTGGTTCTACAGGTAAAAATAAGTAATGCAGACGTGATCTAGTACATAAAAGCAAGTGATCAGAAACGAATTTTGAGAAAAAATCCCCACATTGGGTTTGGAAAGGTGAATTCAACTAGTTCACAGGTAGCACGTTCATCCTCTGTACATACAGAAAGAGCAAAGGGAATAAAATAGGGACAGGAGAGAAAGCATAAAATTAAAGAAGCTAAAAATCAAGAAATTTTGATACTTAAAGAATTTCTAAGCTTGATGAAAACCAACACCAGAACATCAATGAAAGTCACTCACTATGTATAGAATTCGTCATCTCCATATCTAGTTCTTGCTACCAAATTCAGAATGGTTGGGATTACTACTCTGAAATTAGTCCATGTATATTAGTAGAATGCAGAATTCTATCCTTACTTTTTAAGAATTCTAGCTTTATGGAACTACCTGTCTAAAACTATTTTATCAGCAATAGTTCATCTTTCCTGCATAGCAGAATTTGCTTATGAAAATTAAGGATTTCCTAAACTACTATGCTTTGAGTCATACTATGATAATGGCTTTACAGAGTTTCCTTGAAATAAGAATCACTATTTATTGAGGCTTGGATCTTCAAGTTCTTACAGTGTGATTGTTAGTTATGACATTTGGGAGGTGGAGAGAACCCTAGGAGTTATGGCCTAGTAGAAGGGAGTTTGGTTATTCTGGGAATACATTTGAAGGAGATTTTTGGGTCAAGCTCCTTCCTGTCTCTCATTTTGCTACTCAACTGCTGAGCGGTGAGTAGCTCTCACCATTATGCAAACCCCACCATGAAGATTTCCTCTACCATAGGTCCGAAGCATTGTGTCCAAGCAACCTTGGGCTGAAACCTTGGTTCCCATAAGCCAAACTATATCTTTTTTTCATAAATTGATTGCTTCTGGTATTTTGTTACAGTGATGGAACCTGATCAACACAGAGTTGACTCTATAATACATGAAAATTTATTGATTGAGCTGGTCTCCTTTCTAAATTATTTCTACATCAATTATTTTCTGAGATGATAAGATCAGACATACATTTATGGACCATATTTAGTCTCATCTATATAATCCCACTATGAACTTGAATGGTTTGGAAAACTCTATCAGATAAACTTACATAGATCACCTCAGACATAAAGACTCTGCCCATGCCCTGATCTAAGCATGCTCACGGGGCATACAGGTAACTGCCACATAGCCTCAGGTGTACATCCAGCAAACAGAATAATGCAAAGCTAAGGAACATCAAGCCAGCTCTCAATTCAATGAGAGGGTTACAGTAATGATAATGGTTACATATATTTGAGTACAATCGTGGAGATGGATCTGAGATTTACTGATCATACTACTGTTAGTAAAAAATTATATATATATATAACATATATGTACATATATAACATATATATAACATATATATAACATATATATACATATATACATATATACATATATACATATATACATATATACATATATACATATATACATATATACATATATGCATATATATGATTTCACTCACAATCATCCTGTAGGAGTAATTATTTCCTTTTTATAAAAGTAAACACAAATACACAAGCACATTGTCCTCAGAGATATTTCTCCTACCATGGAGCAAAGCCAGGACTCTGTCTATCTAAAACAG
>PVJX010039705.1:0-15602 GCA_004027295.1 Dolichotis patagonum
TGTTGAGCAGAACTGTTAACAGTCTCACTGTTTGAATGTCCACTTCATATGCTTTAATTTTGTAACTTGAACAACTATTTCCAATGATGACAGTATGTAACTTATCAAGTGGTGATTTCTTAGTGTTCTTGTTCTTTTATTTTTTGCCTTTGGAAATCTGTGTTGTTGCTACCCTTTTTCTGTTTTGTTTGGTTGTTTTTTTGTTTTTTCTCTTTAAATAAAACTTTAAAAAAGAATAAAAAAACAATTTGATAAATACTTAACCAATCTTATCACAAAAATTAAAAAAGAAATGAAATATTCCTCCTAATGCACTGAAGAATGAAAAGGGCAAAATCACTGCAAATTCTTTAAAAATTAAGAAGGTCATCAGTACTTACTTTGAAAATCTTTACTGTCATTGGCGGGAAAGCACAGAAGAAATGGACAGATTCCTAGCTACATATGCATAAGCAAAGCTGAATTAACAGGATATAAAAATTATGAATAACTCAATATCAGTAAATGAAATTTAAAATAAAATTAAATATTTACAAATGAAGAAAAGCTCCGATCCTGATGGATTCTTTGCTGAATTGTACAAGAAATTTAGTGAAGATTTGATGTGAATACTTTTCAAACTCTTCAATGAAAATGAAAGAGAAGAAATACTGCCAAACTCTCTCCTGGAGGCAAGGATTTCCCTGATATTAAGTCAACAAAGACACTGCCCAAAAAGAGAACTACAGTCCAAACTCCCTAATGAACATATATACAAAAATCCTCAATAAGATACTAGCAAACATAATACAGCCCATTATCAAGAAGATTACACACCATTACCAAGTGAGATTCATCCCAGAAGTGCAGGGATGGTTCAACATTCAAAATTCAATGAATATAATACACTAACAGAACCAAAGCCAAAAAAATCACATGATCATCTCAATAGACATGGAAAAGAATTTGACAAAGTCCAACACTAATTCATGATAAAATCCTACAAAATTTTGGAATAAATGGTTTCTCCCTTAATGTGATAAAGCCATTTGCAACATAACAGCTAGCATCATACTAAATTGTCAAAAACTGAAAGCTTTTACTGTAAAATCAAGAACAAGCAAAGGATACCTACTATTAACACTCCTAATCAATATAATTCTGGAAAAATTAACCAGAGCAATTAGACAAGAGTGATAAATATATGAAATAAGGGTAAGAAAGGAAGAAATTAAATTATCATTATTTGCAAATAACATGATATTCTACATAGAAGACCCCCAAAACTTCTCCTAAAGACTTCTATATTTAATAACTACACTCAGTAGTGTAGCTGGATACAAAATGAATACTCATAACTCAATATCATTCTTATATGCAAGCAACAAACTCAGAAAAATTTAGGAAACCACACCTTTTAGAATAGCAACAAAAAAGAGAGAAATACTTAGCAATCAATCTAATGAAGGAAGTAAAAGACATACATTAAAAATTATGGTATTCAGAAAAAAGAATACAAATGATGTCAGAAAATGGAGAGGTAGCCAATGTTTATGCATAAGAACAACCAACATTGTGAAAATGGCCATATTCCCAAAACTGTTACACAGATTTAATACAATCCCAATAAATATAGCATTAGCATAACTCAGTACTAGAAAAAACAATACTAAGACTCATTTGGAACTAAAATGACTTAGAATAGCAAAAGAAATTCTGGACAAAAAAGGTGAGTCAGGGGCCATCACAATCCCTATGCTGGAATTATACTACAAAGTTGCTGTAATAAGGTCATCATAGTGCTGGAAATAAACAAACTTGAGTGTCAGTGGAACAGAACAGAAGTTGCAGATATAACTCCAAACACACTCAGGCTCCTTATCTTTGACGAAAGAGCCCAGTAAGTACACTGGAAGAATAAATGTTGTTTGAAAAACAGGCTTTACACATGTTGAAGCCTAAAACTAGACCCATGCCTATCACTGTGCAGTGAACTAAAGTCAAAATGGTTCAAAGATCTATATATTAAAACAGAAACACTAAGTGTACAGGAAGAGAAAATACATCATAAACTTGAAAACATTAGTGAAGGTAGAGACTTCATGAAAAAAACACTGAGACCACATGGGAAATACTATGAAGAATCAACAAATGGGCTATCACCCTATTAAAAACTTTTGCACAACAAAAGAAACCATCAAATAAGTGAAAAGACAGTCCACAGAATGGGCAAAATGTATAGACATTTGTCCTCAAACAAAGGACTTCTATCTAAAACATATAAAAAATTGAAAAAAATCAGGCACCCCAATTGGAAAGACTCAACCCAAAAATGGGCATCTGAGATGAATACAAACTTCTCAGATGATAAAATACAAAAAGCAAACATATTTAAAATATTGTTCAGCATAATGTGCCAATCAAGAGATGTAAATTAAAACAACCCTAAGATTTCATCTTTCTCCAGAAAGATAGTTTACTATCAAGAAATCAACCAACAACAAATATCAATGTGGCTGTGGGATAAAGGAACTCTTCTTGACTGTTAGTGGGAGAGGAGTTTGGAGCAATCACTTTGAAAGTCAGTGTGGAGAGTCCTTGAAAATCTCGGATTACAGGTCTCATTCAGCCCAGCTACTCATCTTCTTGGTGTCTTCCCAGAAGAGTTAAAAATCATCATATCACAGTAATATATATGCACCAATGTTTATAGCTACACAGTTTGTAATAGCTAAATCTTGGAAACAATACAAATGTCCATCAACCAATGAAAGGATAAAAAGATATGCTTTTTGTGTTGTGGAGAAGTATGCACCCACAAAGAAGGATAAATTTGAGGGGGTTTTTTTAGGTAAATGGATGTAACTTGAGACAATGTTTATAAGGGAAATAAATCAGACCCATATGTTTAAACATCACCTCTTACTAGTGTAGCTAGTAGGAACTAAATGCCAAGAAACTAAATGAGTTAATAAGATTCAAGTTGTACAGTAGATATTGTCAATTGGGAAAAATACTGTTTAAAAGAAAGGAGAAAATAATATCATCTAGGGGAAAGGATGATGAGAAAGAGAAATATATATGTAGATAGATATAGATGATATAGATGTAGATACAGATATCGATATATTAGTTAAATATATATACAGCTATTTTCTCTTAGTTCATTGAAAAGAATGATTTGTATTAATATTTTCTGGACTTTTCCCTTCTTGAAGTATAGTGCTGGTGGCAGTCCTAACATATCATATTACTATTTGAAATTCTGGGCATATTATTTGGAAGCAGAATGTTTTGTTTGTTTAGCAGTTATATAACTGTTATTGCTTAGATATTTAATGTTCCCTCCAAGGTCCATGTGTTAAGAGTTTGGTCCCTAAGTTTACTATGACAATTTTGGTGAGTAGTAAGCTTTATTTACTTGTGATCCTACTAGTGAATTCATAAAATATACTTCTGAATGTGTTTGTGTTGGTCACAGAGGCATGCATGATCTTGGTATCCTTGTATTTTTTCTGTTAGTTTCTGTATGTAATTATTTCCCTGCTCTGCTCCATAGTTGCCAAGAAGTAAACATCATTGTCTGGCAAACCCATCCAACATAAACTAGCACAAACCATAAAGCAAAATAAATCTTTCCTCTTTAAATTGTGACTGTCATGTAACTTTTTTCTAGAAATGAGGAAATTCTCTTTAAATGCAATACTGAGAGGAAATAGAACATTTGGGAGGTAGAGCCAGTGATTGTTGTACCCTAGTATCATTGTGTTTCTCTTTCTTATTTATATGGTGAAAGCATACAGTTCTGTCATGATGTACTACTTCACCAGAAGTTCAAAGCAATGAGACCTCTTAATTTTATATTAAGACCCTCAGGAAGATGGTAGAGTTGTTATCAGCAGTAAAACAACTTCTCTAAGTTTTGGAGCCCAGATGCTGGGGTATAGCAATGTGAAGAAGAGGAAAGAAATAGGCAAGTTTCTGAATCAAGAATTAGGGCCCAAAGGGAGAGTGAAGAAAAGGACTTCAATGCAGAAATGGGAACTGGGGACTGGAATTTCTTTCCTTAGACCTGATTCATGATTTGAAATGTGCCTTTAGAGATACAGTGACTACTGGTAAACCTGGAGGTCTCTATGAAGAAACACAACAGTGGAAAGGAATAGTGGATCCTGTGGACTGCAGTGTCTTGTGAGTAATTCAACTCTTGTCCAGTTTGGACATCTCTAGGTGATTTGCTGGTCATCAGTTATTAAAGGTAACAACTAAACTCAGAACTTGGAGAAAATGTCGGTTTGTTCTATCTAGTACCTCCCAGTCTTAGGGTGAGGTTCAGCCCTTGGAAACATTCAAGATCTGAGAGCAAAGTTCAAGTCATCAGGAGGCACTGTAGTGTTGTAGGTTAAACAAAATGGACCCCAGCCTCAGCCAGACCAGAACCAGTCTGAACTTTAGTTTGTTGGAATTATCCAGCACCCCACCCTAAGTATAGTGCTGGTGTGCTAAGATCAAAGAACATGGATATGGGCTCTGTCTGATCCTTATATCTATCAGTGACAGAAGAGACACACTTGGAAGTGAAAAATTGTATTCTTTTCTTTCTTTATTTGTTTTCTTTTCTCTTCTTTTTATTTATTTTTTATAGTTTTTACATAATATGAACATTGTTTATAGATTTCTATTGTTAATGTTTTAATCTGTTATTGTTTATATATATTATACACAACAGAATAAACCAAGATGAAAACACAATAATAAATCTAGAAGACAGGTGTGTTATTAGTGATCATGAAAAGAAAGATTTCTTAAAAATATCACCAAATCATGAAAAATCAATTGAACAACTTCTAGATGCAAAGAAGAATAATATAATATTGATCTGACTCAATTAGAATACAGGAGATAGTATAAATGCCATAACTAACCTCTTGGAGCAAGTCATGACAGAAAACGTTCAAAGTATGAAATATATATATATTTCAATTATGTATAATCAATAAAAATTATACCAAGGAATGTAACAGTCAAGATTTCAGAATGAAGGAAGGCCCATCAAAATCACAGTTGACTTCTCAATATTAATTCTTAAGTTAAAGAGAGCTTAGGGTGAAGTATTTCAGCACTAAAAAAAACAACTCCCAACTAGATTAATGTACCCCACAAAATAATTGCTGAAATAGAGAAATGAAATACTTGCATGACAATAAAACAATTTAAGAATCTTTTGATCACCAAACCAGCACTCCAAAATATTCTCAAGCACATTCTATGAAGAGATGATGAAGAATACAACTCCAAAAACTTCAATAGAAAGGATAACCAGGCTATGTAAGCAACGAAAAGGAGGGCATAGAAAGAGAACCAGAAACAGGAAAATAATATGATAATGATAATTGAATGCATATCAGTTTTAACAACTGATGTAAATGTTCTCAAATCACCAACCAAAATAAATGGGCTGCCTGGCCCTACTCCCCCACACATAAGGGCTCCTGCACTCCACGCTGCTGGTCCACTACCCTCGTACATCCTGGCCCACCTCCGCTGGCAAACAAAGGCAAGACATTTCTTACATGCCCTTTCATCCTCTGACCTCCCAGCCCACCTCATGGAACACCCCCACCTCCTGGACCTAGCATTGCTGTTGGCATTCATCTCCAACAACATCTCCAACATCTCCATCCTCCAAGAACCATGGACTGCAGTGGATTAACTGTGCTGGTTTGATGGGAGACTCACCCAAACAGAAGTCCTCAGCAGGCTCCTGTCAGTGTGATGGGTTTGCCCCTAAAATAGAGATCTTCAGTGGGTAAATAGGAGCAGTAGTGAAGCTCCTTCCAGCTATAAGAACTTGGTGAGCTTGGCAAGAGTGTGGCTGATTCCTTCCTGACACAGAGAACACCAGGTTGAGGAGGGTGCCAATAATGCTGCCCTGAACCTGGAGAAAATTAAAAGGGCTTATGAGCCACCCAGTGACACAGGAGGGTCTCAGGCCAGACAAACACTATAGACAGGGAGATTTGGTGGCCTGCAACAACCTGAAGAAATAGCAAAAGCAGGAAATAAGAGTTGAGTTACATCAGTACTCATAGTCTAATTAGCCTAAAAAGAATATAGGACTCACCCAACAGGCCCTGCAGGAAGAATTCAGGTGACTGGCCCTCCTGTTTCCTGTGGTACCCAGCAATCTGACAAGTATCAACCACACAGTAAGACCCTAAGATTTGGATTGAAAGACCAAATATTAACCTGAAAGGTGAAAATGACAAAACAAAAAAGCAAAATGTTATCTCAAACATCTAGACCATTAGGATCTAGTACAGGAGACATCAAAATAGAGGATATTAAAAGTCATACAGCAGAAATCCCTGAAAGATAGCAAGTAAAATAAACAAATCCAAGAGACAGTAGGGCCAATCAAATAAAAAATAGTTTCTCATGTAAAGATATAAATAACAACCTTAGTAAAGGAGTTGCTCAGCATAGGTAGAGAAGAAATAGATGAAAAAGTACAGGAACATGGGAAACTGATTGAAACCTTGAATGAACAATATAGAAAACAAGCAGAATCCATGAAACAACCTCAAATGTATATCCAAAAAAACCAAAAAATTCTATTGAAAGCTGGAAGACTGTTTAAATGAAGATGGGGATAGAATTTCAGACATTGAGGACAGGATCACATTTAGAGATCATGAAAGAATAGAACTTTAAAAAATAACAGAGCAGCATGAAATGACAATCCAAAAGCTTCAAGATAATGCCAAGACAAACAATGTAAGACTAATAGGCATCAGTGAAAATGCAAAAGACAAACTGAATCATACAGGTAAACTATTCACATAGTAGCAGAAAATGTCCCAAACATGGAGAAAAACCTGATATGCAGATAAGTGAGGCATATAGTATGCTAAACATTCACAAACAACATAAATCTACACCCAGACATACAATAATTAAGATCCTGAAATACAACATCAAAATAGAATACAAAAAACTGTTAATGACACAAGTCACCTATTCAGGAAAGCTCATTAGAATCACTTCAGACTTTTCCTCACAAACCCTCAAGTTAAGATGAGCTTGGAGTGAAGTATTTTAAGCCCTGAAAGAAAACAACTTTCAACCCAGAATAATTTACCCAGCAAAACATTCATTCAAGTGTAATGGAGAGACAAGATACTTCCACAACAAAAATCAATGGAAGAAATTCATTTCCACAAAAACAACCATAGAAAGAGTATTGCAAGCCACACTAGATAGAGATAAAAATGACCAAAATTTCCAGAAAAGAAAAAGAAAGAACCCACCAGGCAGGGCAAGCAATTAAACAAGGGGGAAAAGCAGAAAACCAACAAGAGGAACATAACATGACAAAGTTGAACAAGTACATATAAGTTATATCCATTAATGTAGATGGCATAAATTCACCTGTTAAAAGAAATAGATTGACAGAATGGATCAAGGAACAGGATCACACAACATGATTTATACAGCAAGCACATGTGACTAAAAAGGAAACTCATAGACAAAGCGTCAAAGGATGGAAAACAGAATTCTATGTAACAGGACATCAGAGAAAAACAGGGGTAGCTATTCTCTTTGCAGACAATGTGAAATTCAAACCTAAAATGATCAAGAGATAAAGAAGGTCACTACATTCTTGTTAGTTGGAAATATTCAAGAGGAAGAACTAACAATTATAAATATATATGCACCAAATACAGGAGCACCCAACTATATAAGACAAATACTAATGGACATGAAAAACCAAATATACAAGAACACAATTATAACAGGGGACCTTAATACCCCATTGTCACAAAAAGTTAGATCAACTAGACAAAAGTTAGCGAATAAATAATAGAACTGAATCATACCTGTGAGCAAATGGACTTAGTAGATGTTTACATAGTGTTCCACCCAAACACATCAGAATATACATTCTTTTTACCTGTGCGTAGGACATTCTCCAAAATAGACCATATATTAATCAATAAAATATTATTAAGTAAATACAAAGGCATTGAAATTATCCAATACATACCATCTAATCTTAGTGCACTGAAATTGGAAATTAACAGCAGAAAATAGGAAAACTCACAAAAATAAATGGAAATTAAATAACAGCCTTATGAACAACCAGTAGGTTACAGGTGAATTTAAAGAAATAAAGTAATACCTACAATCCCATGAACATGTGGAAACAAAATACTGTAACACATAGGATGCAATGAAAGCAGTCCTAAGACAGAAATATATAGTAATAAACTATTATATCAAGACAACAGAACAAGCACAAATAAACAACCTAATGCTAGATCTCAAAGAGTAATTAAAACCCAAAGCTTATAGAGAGAGAAAATTTTAAAGATCAGAACAGAAATTAATGTAATTGATCCTAAAAAGAAATACAAACAATTAATGAATGAAAGAGCTGGTTGTTTTAGAGAATAAACAAAATTGATTAACCTCTAGCCAACCTTATCAAAAAATATAGAAAAACCTCAAAATCATTGAATAAGGATTGAAAAAAAACAGAAATTACTACAGATTTCATGGAAATTCAAAAGAATGTGAATACCTACTTTGAAAATCTCTACTAATATAGAGTGGAAAACACAGAGGACGTGGAAAGATTTCTAGAAACATATGAACTACCAAAATTCAATCAAGAAGCTATAACAAATTTCAATAACCCAATACCAGGAATTGAAATTGAAAACGTGATTAAAAATTTACAAGTGAAGAAAGCCCAGGTAGTGATATATTCACAGTTGAATTCTGCAAGAAAGTTAGAAAAGATTTGACACCAATACTCCTTAAAATCTTCAATGAAATTGAAAGAGAAGCAGTCCTCTCTAACTCATTCCTGGAGGCAGGTATCACTCTGAAAACAAAACCAGAGAAAGACCCAACCAAAAAGGAGAACTATAGGCCAGTCTCACTAATGCACATTGATACAACGATTCTCAATAAAATATTGACTAATAGAATGCAGCAAATCATCAAGAAGATTATATATCATGGCCAAGTGGGATTTATTCCAGGAAAGCAGGGATGGTTTAACATATGCAAATCAATAAATGTAATAATCCACATCAACAGAGCCAAAACCAAAAACAACACGATCATCTCAATAGACACAGAAAAAGCTTTTGATAAAGTTCAACACTTGTTCATGATAAAAATCCTACAGAATCTCAGAATAGATGGGACCTAACTCAACCTTATAAAGCCCATCTATGTCAAACCAACAGCCAACGTTATACTAAATGGAAAAAAACTGAAAGCTTTCTCTCTAAAACAAGGAACAAGACAAGGATGTCCATTATCACCATTCCTTTTAATTACAGTTCCAAAAATATTAGCCAGATCAATCAGACAAGAGAGAAAAATCAAAGAATCAAAGATAGGAAAATAAGAATTTAAATTACCATTATTTGCAGATGAAATCATACTTTACATAGAAGACAAGAAAACTCCATTAAAAGACAATTAGAGGTAATAAACAAATTAAGCAATATAGCTGGATACAAAGTCAATGCTCAAAAAGCAATAACATTCCTCTACACAAACAAAAAATTCCCTGAGAGAAAAATTATGGAAATATCACCTTTCACAATAGCATCCAAAACAATGAAAAACTTTCTAATAAGTCTACCTAACCAAGAATGTAAAAGATTTATATGCTGAAAATTATATGACTCTAAAAAGGGAAATTGAAGAGGATATTAAAAAATGGAAGAATATTACTTGTTCTTCACCAGGAAGAATTAGCATTGTGAAAATGGCAATAATCCCAAAAATTATTATACAGATTTAACACAATCCCAATTAAAATTCCATTATAATATCTAACAGATCTAGAGAAAATATTCCCAAAATTCATTTGGAAACAGAAGAAACCTAGAATAGCAAAGGCAGTTCTGGGTAACAAAGGCAAGGCAATGCCTGATTTGAAACTATACTACAATGCCACAGTGATAAATTCATCATGTTACTGGCAAAGAAATAGACCTGAGGATCAATGGAACAGATTAGAAGATGCAAGCATAAGTACAAAGACACGCAGCCACCTGATATTTGACAAAGGGGCTAAACATGTTCACTAGAAAGAAGATAGCTTCTTTAATAAATGGTGTTGGAAAAATTGGCTCTCCACATGCAGAAGACTGAAACTAGACCCATGCCTATCACCATGCACTAAACTAAAATCAAAATGGATCAAAGATCTAAATATTAAGCAATAAATCTACTGGAGGACAAGGTACATAAAAATCTTGGAGACATAGGGGCAGGCAGACAGTTTATTAACAAAACATAAACTGCACAGGAAACACTTCAAGGAATCAACGGGGAACTCATATTATTGAAAAGTTTCTGCACTTCAAAAGAAATCACCAACAAAATGACAAGAAAATCCTTAGAATGGTAAAGAATTTTAGTCAGCAATCCTTCAGACAAAGGACTTATATCCAGAACATACAAAAAAATTGAAAAACATCAAGCCCCCAAATTCAAAGACCCTCTTCATAAATGGGCAGCTGAGATGGACACACAGTTCTCAGATGAAGATATACAAATGGCAAATAAATATATGAAGAAATGTTCACCATCAGCAGTCACTCAAGAAATGCAAATTAAAATAGCCTTGAGATTCCATCTCACTCTGGAAAGAATGGCTGCCATCAAGAAAACAACTCATAACAAATGTTGGTAAGGCTGTGGGGGAAAAGGAACACTTCTCCACTGTTGGTGCGAGTGTAGACTGGTGAAGACACTATGGAAATCAGTATGGAGATTTCTCAGAAGACTAGGATTGGAAGTTCTATTCCATCCAGCTATTCCTTTCCTGGGTATTTTCCCAGAAAAATTGAAAATGTCTTGTCATGTTGATATATGTTCACCCATGTTTATAGTAGCACAATTCATAACAGCTAAATCTGGAAATAATCAAATGCTCATCAACCACAGAGTGGATGAAAAAGATGTGTTATTTTTATACAATGGAATAATATTCAGCTATAAAAAAGATGATCTTGAGGCTTTATAGATAAATGGAGGCAACTTGAGACTATCCTCATAAGTGAAATATACATGACTCATATTTGTAAATATCACATTGTCTCTCTAGTGTGAAAAATAATAAAAACTGAAGGAATATGAAGATCCAAAAGTGTATCATAGATATTGTGAAATTGAAAAGGAAGAAAAGTGCTCTAAAGGATATAACTGTATGTATGTTTAAATGTGTAAGATAGATAACCATGCTACTAAGTTTTTGTTGGATCATTGTACAGAATGGTTTGCAATGTCATTGTTTGATTGTGCACTTCTGATGGTTTGAATTTTTAACTTTGATAACTATTTCTAAGATGACAATGTGTATTTTATCAAGTAGTGATTTCTTAGTGTTAATGTTCTTTGAAATTCTGTATTATTTCAAAACTTTTTCCCATTTTGATTTTTTTCTATAAATAAAAAATAAATGGACTGGCAGAATGGATTAAGAAATATGGTAAAAATTATGCTCCATACAGCAAAAATATTTAACTTAAAAACAAATTCAGAGATTCTAAGTTCAATGATATAAAGAAATACTCCTTGTTACAAGAACCTGTAAAAAAGTATGGGTAGTCATTTTATTTGCAGGCAAATGTGTGTACAGCCAAGACTGATCAGAAAAGACAAAGAAAGTCACTACATCCTTGTGAAGAGTACAATACAAGAGGAAGAAATGATCGTACATATATAAGCACCAAATATCTGCACATGCAACTATATGAAACAAATATTAATGGCATGAAAAATCAAATAAACACTAACAAAATTGTAACATACTACCTCCATATCATACTGTCACAATAGACAGATCAACTAGACAAAATATGTGCAAAAATATATCAGAAATGAACCAAAGCTTTAACAAAATGGTCTTACTAAATGTCTACAGAGTGTTCCACCACACAACATCACAAAATTCTTTTTTTTTTAAATCTTCATGGGATATTATCTAAAGTAAACCACAGGTTATCTCATACAATATACTTAAGTTAATGCAAACAAATTGAAATTGTCCCATGCATATTATCAGGCCAGAGTGTAATGAAATTGGAATTCATCTGCAAAATAAACTGCAAAAAATACATAAATGCATGAGAAATAAATAACTCCCCCCTGAGCAACCAATGGGTCACAGATGAAATTAAAGAAAAAAATTACACAGCTTCTACTATTAGATGACAATGCCAATAAAATGTACTGGAAACTATTTGAAAAAATGAAAGCAACTCTACAAGGAAATTTATAGCAGTGAATTCCTATATCAGAAAAATGGAGTAACATCAACCTAATGTTGAGCATCATGCTTCTCAAAAAATAATAGCAGAACAAGCATGAAGCTCATACAAGTGAGGAAATCATAAAGACAAGAGCAGACAGTAATAAAATTAAGACTATGAAAACAATGCAAATAAGTAATGAATTGAAGAATTTTTTGGAACATTTAATGAAATACACATACCCTTAGTTATCTAAACTTATCAAAATGAAAGAAAAGATACAAGTCCATGCAAATATGAATGAAAAAATATGAAATCAGATTCTGCTGAAATCCATAATATCGCAGTACCTACTGTGAGAACCTGTATTCTAATAAGATGGAAAACACAGAAGAAATGGACAGATTCTGAGATACATAAGAATTATCAAAGATAAATCATGAAGTTATAAAAATTCTAAATAATCTAATATCAATAAAATTGAAGGTGTAATTACAAACCTACCAATAATAAAAGCTCAGAACCTGACTGATTCACTGTTGAAATCTATAAGAAATTTAGAGAAGATCTAATGCCATTTATATTAGTTATATTTCTCTTGTTGTTGGGAAAAAATACCCAACACCCAAAGTTAAAGAACAAAAGGTTTATTTAGCTGACAGTTTGCAGTTTCAGTCCATAATCAGCTGACTCCAAATCAGGGTTACATGGGAGAGGGGAAACAGTTCAAGGAAGTATAAGATAGAAAAGCAACAAGAGCAAAAGGGGAGAGAAGGAGAAGCAAGTCTGTTTCCCTCCCTTATACTGCATGTAGTCTACCCACCCCAGGGTAGATGCATCACTCACACCACCAATCCCAGCACTAGAAAATGAACTAAACACAAACTATAGTTTGACCTGCCTGTGAAAAATCTGACTCCTATGACTGCAAGAGATTTAGGGGGACATTCATGCATAAACCATAACATTATCACTCTTCAAATTTTTAATGAAATTGAAAGGGAAGCAATATTCTCAAATTCATTCCTGGATGTAGGCATTATCCTGATGCTGAAAGTAGAAAACGATCCCACCAAAAAAAAAAAAGTGCACTACAGATCAATCTACATAATGAACACAGATACAAAAATTCTCAATAAGATACTGGCAAATGGATTGCAGCAAATCATCACTAAGATTATATACCATTATCAATTAGGATATGCCCAGGGATATAGAGATGGTTCAACATATGAATCAATAAATGTTGTGCAAAATATTAACAAAATAAAGGTCAAAATTACCAGATCATCTTAATGAATGCAGAAAAAGCATTTGACAAACTCCAATGACAATTCATGATAAAATGGTATAGAAAAGTAAAATAGATGGTTTTATCTCAATCTATAAAATCCATCTATGACAAACCAACAGGAAACGTGCTACTAATTAGTCAAATATTGCAAACTTCCTCTCTGAAATCAGAAACAAGACAAGAATATTCATTATCACCACTGTTATTCAGTGTAATGCCCAGAAACTTTAGCAGAAAAATTAGTCAATAGGTAGAAATAAAAGGAATGAGAATAGGATGGGAAGAAATTAAATTATCTGTATTTTCAGGTGACATGATACTCTTCACAGAAGATTCCAAAAATTTCACCAGAAGTCTCCTATATTTAATAATCAAATTCAGTATCATAGCTGTATCCAAAATCAGCACTCAAAAATCAATTGCATTTCTTTATACAAGCAACAAACTCCCTGAAATAGAATTTAGGGAAACCACATGTTTTACAGCAACACCAAAAAAAAGGAAATAAGTAGGAATCAATATAAAGAAAGAATCAAAGATCTTTACATTGTAAAGTACAGTACTCTAAAAATGAGATTGAAGAGAATATCAGAAAATGAGACAATGTCTCTTGCTCTTGGGTAAGAAGAATCAGTATAGTAACAATGGCTATACAACCAAAGTTTTATACAAATTTAATGTGATCCCAATCAAAATACCAGTAGCATACCTCACAGAGTGTAAGAAAACAATCCTAAAATTCTTTTTGCATCGAAGAGACCTAGAATACCAAAATCAATTCTGAGTAACAAAGGCAAGTCAAGAAACATAATAGTCATTGACTTTAAATTATACTACAAAGGTAGTATGATTAACAATAAACAGCAAGGCACTTAAAGAGACTCAAAAAGCAATGGAACAGAATGAAAGTTACAAAAACAGCTCAAAACACTCACATTATCTTTGACAAAATCTCCAAACACATTTACTGGAAGAAATATAGCCTGTTTGATAAATAGTGCTGTCAAAATTAGCTTTCAACATTCCAAAACTTAAACCTAGAACTATATCATGTGGAGGACCATGAGGATGGCTCACCTTAAAAGAAGAGAACTTAGATCCATTTTGACTGAATGTAGCCCTATTTTCATTTATTAATTTGTACTGAGCTGGATAGACTTTTTTTTTGTACCAAGGGTCAAACTTATGACCTCAAGCATGCCAGGCAGGCATTTAAGCCACTGAGATAAATCTCCAGACTAGGTTATTTCTTTATCCCCTCAATTGACTTTAAGCAATCAAATATGTCTAGTTGAGGTGCTAATGTGTATTATTTAAAGCAACAAGTCAGTGATGCCCCCTATAATTCCAAAATAGTATGCATGAGCTAGGTCAAGTTATGCCAGGTTGTCAATTGGAATTGAGCCTTGAGAAAGAGGTCATGACATCCCAGGGCACCCTTAAACAAGAGATATTTAATCTGTGATATGCAGATTACACTCTTGCTCTCTCCTCTCTTCCACAGAGGACCACTATCTGGAGTATATATGAAGAGACATGAAGAACTCACAAATATTCAGAACCACCAAATTGAAAGACCCCATCCACCAACAGGCATGTGAAATTAATAGGCATTTCTCAGCAAAAGATTTATTAAAGGCAAATAACTACAAGAAAAAATATTCAACAACACTGGTCATTCATGAGATGCAAATTAAAGCAACACTGAGATTTCATCTCACTCCAGAAAGCATAGCTATCATGAAGAAATCAACCAATAACAGATTCTTATAAGACTATCGGGAATAAAGGAAGCCTTTCTGCTGTTGTGGGAGTGTAGATTGGTGTAACTCCTGTGTAAATCAATGTGGATATTGCTCAAAAACCTAAAACTAGAGGTTTCATTTAAGCAGGCTATTCCCCTTCTTGGTATCCTCCCATAAAATTTAAAAGCATACCATATCCACATATACACACCCATGCTTATATAGGCACCATTTGTAACAGCTGAATCTTAGAAACATATCCCAATACCTATTCACTGTTGAATTCATAAAGAAAATCTG
>PVJX010039706.1:0-15607 GCA_004027295.1 Dolichotis patagonum
GCGGCGCGCGACAACAAGAAGACGCGCATCATCCCGCGCCACCTGCAGCTGGCCATCCGCAACGACGAGGAGCTCAACAAGCTGCTGGGCAAGGTCACCATCGCGCAGGGCGGCGTGCTGCCCAACATCCAGGCCGTGCTGCTGCCCAAGAAGACCGAGAGCCACCACAAGGCCAAGGGCAAGTGAAGCCCGGACAAACTGGCCACTCAAAACTAAATTACACCAGAAAGGCTCTTTTCAGAGCCACCTCCCGTTTTCTGCTGAAGAACTGTACATTAACGTAAACTCAGGTGGTTGGTTGCTTTTGTGTACGTGGAATAGGGTGGCTTATGGTTTGCTCAAGCACTTAACTGCTCGGGACAGATCAAAGCAACTAGCCTACATTCAAACCAGTGGTCAAAACATTCTTTCTCCCTACACATTCCTGGGTTAGTCTCAAGAAATGTAAATATTTTAGATAGTTATTAGCTCCAGCCAGTATCTTGGGTTACCTTCCCGGTTTACCGTGATATTACCAATATGCCTTGTCACTTTTCGCTGCTAAGCCCCAGTCCTAACTCCAAGGCTCTTTTCAAACATATTTTCTGGGAAAGACTTGGTTACTAGCTAGTATAAACTGACAAGTTGCTCGCATGCGTGCTGATGTATATTTTTGCGAGTTCGAGCAGATGTGTGGATCAAAATCTGTTGATAGCTACTGCTTATTGATATCAGTTAAGCACATATCAATCCTCCCCAGTTCCTCCCACAATGCAGAAACAAAAGTTCATATGTTAAAGCGGTTATGGGGCCAACGTGCTTCCCTATTTTAAAACCATTTTCGCTGTGGCATTTGGTTTCAGTAATTAAAAGCAGTCAGGGTTTTAATTACTGAACCAAGGACCTACTTGAATAATTATCCTACCAGGTAATTTTTCCCATTACTTCAAACAAAACATTGCAGTGAGGGTTTTAATTACTGAACCAAAGACTTACTTGAATACATTATCTTACCAAGTAATTTTTCCCATTACCTGAAACAGAATGGCTCTTAATAAAAGGTCAGCGTTACGTCCACAAATTTCAGGCCCATTCTCTTTTCATTGTGGGAATCAACATGAGTGCTCGAAATCGAAAAACAGAACGGAACACCAGGCTGTTCAAAGTGGTTCGAAACAGCCTGGGTTAAAAGCCAATCAGGACACGCCTGCCACTGTTTTGACCAATCAGGACCGGATCGTCCGTATAAATTCTGCTCGCGCGGCTCTCCTCCCAGTTGCTTGCCCTGGTTGGTGCAGTGTTCTCAGATGGCTCGCACGAAACAGACCGCTCGCAAGTCCACTGGCGGCAAGGCCCCGCGCAAACAGCTGGCCACCAAGGCCGCCCGCAAGAGTGCGCCGGCCACGGGTGGCGTGAAGAAGCCGCATCGCTACCGGCCCGGTACCGTGGCGCTGCGCGAGATCCGGCGCTACCAGAAGTCCACCGAGCTGCTGATTCGCAAGTTGCCGTTCCAGCGGCTGGTGCGTGAGATCGCACAAGACTTTAAGACCGACCTGCGCTTCCAGAGTTCGGCGGTGATGGCACTACAGGAGGCGTCCGAGGCCTACCTGGTGGGGCTGTTCGAGGATACCAATCTGTGCGCCATCCACGCCAAGCGTGTTACCATCATGCCCAAGGACATCCAACTGGCCCGCCGCATCCGCGGGGAGCGGGCCTGAGCCCCACGTCCCCCTCCTCTCCCCCAAAGGCTCTTTTCAGAGCCACTTCCGTTTTCGCTGAGAGGCTGTTAACACGTCCGATGAATAGGGAAGAGAGGGTGTGTTGACGCGCGACAGGTATGAACCTCGGGTGTGTTAACGGGTTGTTCACAATGGGTAACTTTAATAGATAGCACGATTCAGTTTTATCCAGATGTATGTGTTGGGAGGAACAGTATAGAGATTGTCTTAATTCAACAGGAAGTGGCAGAGACTGAGCTTCCGACAGCTAAGGTGGCTGTGCTTTTTTTCCCCAGGGTAGTTGGCGCCGCCCTCCCCGGCCTGATCTGAGCCCATGTGGCTCGCAGGCCTCAGATTCCATAGTACGCGGGGCAATGGTGATGTCCCCGACTGGGCTCACCGGGTAAAGATCCAGCCTGCGACTCAGTCCAGTCTCCCCTCCCCAGACCTAGTTGGCTCTGACCTGAGAAAGCACAGCTGGCTATTGAACTGCCGGTGTTTTCCCTAGAACCTAGTGATAGTGTCTGCAGTTCCAAATTTTCTTTTTCTTTTGTTTTGCTTTGAGAATAGACCCCCTATAACTATTAGAATGAGAATACAAACCAATAACAAGAAAAAATCAAGTTAGCATGCATAAAATACAAAGTAGTAGTTTATAAGAAGGTAACATAGTATCTATAACCAGCACACTAAAACAGTAAAATGGCTGTGATGGAAATGACTGACCTCAGCAATGCCTTCCCTGTACCTCTACACATCTTGAGCACTGCAAAGGGCAGATTAACTGAGAAACAGTAAATCCATGCAAGTCCACACATAGTTTTTGATATTCCATCCTGAAGTTATCACTGCAGTTGACAACTTTCGGAAAACTGCAGAGAAGTGCTTAATATATCCACATAAGGACGTAAAACTATTAGTGTGTACATTTCTGAATGAGAAACTAGTTGCTCCATTGAGTTCAGTAATGTAGTGGAAAAAAATGACTTCAGGTCTCTATACTGCCTAAATACATTCTTTTTAAACTCAAGGTACTATTTCATGTAACGTACTAAAGAATGCACAGTTCAAGTGGTACCACTTGAGCATAAATTAACCTCTGACTGTACTAAAAGATTTAACTAGACTATATTCCATTATACAGTGCAAAACTCATATATAAGCATTCTAAAATAATCACCTATGCTTGCTGGTGGATATGGTGTTAAAACTAGGCTGCATTTCATTTACTGGAAGGTGTTTTTTTTTAAACAAGATTAACTTTTAAAATTTGATATTACCAGCATTAAACCAGTTATTACCTGAGCAATAAAACGCCACATAATCTATGGCTGGGAAATGAGATCAGCCAAATGACTTGGGCTACCTGATCACTGCAACAGAGATGCTTCAGAAGGAATTCTTCCGGCATCTCTATGGCCTGCCAGGCAGCACTGTTTAACTTATGGCCTGGTAACCATAACCCTGACCCAATTGTGACAGTCTTTTGTGTGTATTAGGATAATTCTTGTCCAGAAAAAAATGTCCTCCATTTTAATCAACTTGGATGCTTATGAAAATTAAACCAAAATGTACTAAACTGCATAAACCTATTAGGCATTTTGGAAATCGACTTCCAGAATAATGGAAAATTTTCAAAAAATTCTGCTGTTTATATGGCAACTCTTAGATTTGTTGAAATACATGCTGCACTGAGAGAAGAGTGGATTACTAAGTGGCTCTGTGGCAAAATAATAGCTTTTTTGTAAGGTCTTTTTCAACTGATTTGATGAAGACCAATGGGTCTGAGCTTCAACTGAGAAGGCTTTCATGAAAAGAAAACATTAACTGAGGAATTCAAACATTCAGTGAAGCCACAGCATGGAAAAAACTTCAGTCATTCGGGACAAAGTGGATGATTTTATAAAGCTAAAAGCAAAAAACTTAAACCACAGAATTCATTAACTATGAAGAAGTAAAGTAAAACACAAAAGTGACCACAGGTTTTACAAACATTTAAATCTCAGGCCTGGGAAGTGGACTAGACACAGCCTTCTAGGGCAGAAGAGAAACGTGTTAGATGTTCTGAGGTCACTGCCCCTTTTGCTTTCCGTGGTTGGTGGGACACGGCTAGGACCACATCATTGCTTGGAGACGTCACGTCTGTCTAACATTTGCTTCTGAGAGACAATGCGGTAAATCTCTGTAAGAACTGTCTGGAAAACGGCCTCTACATTTGTCGAGTCTAGAGCCGATGTCTCAGTGAATGACAAGGCATTCTTTTCTGAAAAAGCTCTGGCTTCATCTGTGGGGATGGCCCTGAGATGATGTAACGTCCTTGCCCACACGCATGATGACAGTGTTACCGTCAGCATGGTCTCTTGGCTCTCAGCCACTGCTCCACATCTTCATATGCGCGATGCTTAGCAAAGCCATGACCAGTACTGCACCCACAGCTCCAGATAGTACACTGATGTTATAGCTCGGTGTCACTCTTGTCCCGCCATGTTCCATATCCCTGCCTTTATTGTTTTCTCATCACCCTGGGTGCTCCTTGTTGCAAACTCTACTGCAATGGTGCTCTTGTTCTCCAGATTAAACTTATTTCACATAAATCCAGACAGATTACTCTTTCCAACTCCAGAATCTCCGGTAAGATCACCTTTGAAGAGGTTGTTGCACTTATTGTCAAGGGTGCCCATGCACGGCTGAGAGCTGAAGGAGTGGGGCCAGCAGTGGTATGGGTGGGGACCGGGGCGTTGCTGCAGGGGTAACCAGACTGTGAAGAGCCCCTCTCTGCTGCTGCGCTGGTTCCAGCTTTCCTAAGCAGTACTTAATTTATGAAATAATAATCCTACAAGAACTATGAACAAACCTGAAATTGGCTGCAGCTATACCACAGCGAGCTGTTCGGAGGAGCTTTCTGGTTCCCAGGAGAACTGGGCTCTGTTGCGTAGTCACCCGGTGGGCTTTCGGGAGATTCTCTGCAGAGTTCATTCTCCTTCACATCCACTTCACAACTGTGAGGCTGAAAAGTAAGCAAATGGCTGCTGATTTTGGCTCCTCCAGGGCCCTGGTGATGCAGACCTGTTTGTTGGTGTGAGCTAGGTGTCCAGCGTTGGCAGCCTGGTGAGCGGGATGGCAGTGGGATGGGGTGGGGAGTGTCCGCCTCACCCACCCAAGCAGAAGAGACCTGCAGAGACCTGGGGCCCAATGTTGTCCCCCACCCCAGGCTCCCTGCTGCCACATCCTTGAATGTTAAACACATTCCCTGAGGCCAAGTGTCTCTCAAATCTTTGCAAAGTTAAATTGTAAAATCAAAATTTGCTTTCTTTTCTAAAAGAGCATAGTTGTTTTAGTCTTCTACCTTCTTCACAAGGACACCCACTGGCTTTTGGAGTCTTCTGAGATCCTGTGTTTCAGACAAAATACAGACCAGGACGGTTATTTTCTATATGAGGCTTAAATTTGGGCCTAGAAATGGTTGTTTTCGGAAATGTCCAAAAATTATTTGAGAGTCTCTCCTCAATGAGTTGAACTGGACTCCGTCGCCCTGAGTGTGAGCTGAATTCAGAGAGATGCTTTGAACAGAGAACCAGGGGCACAGCACCTGGGAGCTGTGCTGGATTCTGGGTGTCACAATGTCCCTTGCTTCGGATGCTGGAGGGCCCGGCCCTGTGGGTCTGCCTGGTGAGGAACAGACCCTCCAGGTCAGAAGCCAGGGCCCGAGCCACAGGGGGCATGATATACAACACGCAGGAGGAAGCACAGGACTGCATCAGGTGTCTGTGTAGGATCCACCCTCCAGATACAGCTCCAGGCTCACCACAGGGAAGTTAGGGTACAGGACAGTGTCCTGTCTCAGCCCCCAGGTCAACAGGGTTAGTTTCGCTGCTATCTAGGGAGGCCAAAACTACCTTAGCGCAGCTATGGATTTATTTTTGGTTTTTTGAGACAGGGTTTCACTATGTAGTCCAGGCTGGCCTTGAACAGCAGTGATCCTCCTCTTCAGCCTCCGAGTGCAGCCACCATGCCAGGCAAGGCTGTGGATTTAGAAAAAGGCTGGAATCCTCTTGGTTAAAGTTGCTTGGCAGCACCAGGTGTGGTCAGTCACCTCTGCCTGTCAACTTTGGAAGGTGAAACAAACCCGCTTAATTCTTCTCATGTCTCCCCAAAATTAACCAGAGCCCATGAAATCGCTGACTGTGGTGGTACACACCTGTAATCCCAGCACTGGGACACTGAGGTAGGATTGTCACAAGTCTAAAGCCAGCCTGGGCCACGTGGTGAGTTCCAGGGTGGCCTGAACTGCGTAGCAAAATCCAGTCTAAGAAAAAACAAAATACAAACAAGACAAAACAAAATATACCCCCCCAAAATAATCCATACTATCAATTTCCATTGGAAGGAATCATGATTTTTAAATCAACTTTTTTTTACAGTTTATCATTTTCCAGTACTTTAGCTAACAATACAACTTAAAAACATGTTCAGGAAGGAATCTGGACTTCTTTTAATTATTAACAATTAACAATTAAGTTGGGTGTGGTGGTACAGGCCTATAATCCCAGCCCTCTGTAGGCTGAGGCAAGAGTTGCTGTGCATTTGAAGTCAGCCTGGGCTAGAGTAAGACCCTGTTCCAAAAACCAAACAAAAAAATAAAAAATAAAAAGAAAGAAAAAAATATTCGCATTTAACACTTTTACACCTTGCACTTTACTAAACCTTTTCACTTTTATTACCAAACTGGATTATGAAATAAGAACTGCGGAGCTTAAATTCTTTGGCTGCGGCAAGAGGTCCATGAGAGGCAGCACGAAGCATCTAGTCGGTTACAAGGGCAAGAGGGCGTGAAGAGGCCCGGTCTGTGGCGGTCGTGCGGGCTGCACGCGCGTGGGGAAGTGGGGAGCCAGGCCTTTGGGGCGCCGGCGATGCACCCTTCCTTCTCCCTCGCCCGCACAAGGAAAATCCTCCTTCTGGCGCGGTCAGGCTTGGAAAGAAAACACGGACTCCCGGGCGCTTTCAGCTCTACACCTGCAGGGCAGAGACTCCTAAACCGTGGAACGTGTGCTTTACCGAAGAGATTTCTCCAGGGCTCCCGAGGCGGTTTAAGTGTCTCAGACGGCCCCGGAGAGTCATCAGGTGCCCGGGAAACATTCACTAAGCTTCATTTCGCTCTGAATTTAGAATTGGAGAACTCGGGAGCTGGGAAGGGGCACCTACGTCCTCTGCGGAGGTTGGATTAAAAAATCATTCTTATCGTTGGTTCAAATTTGGGAGACAAGCAGGCATGGTAGTTTATGTCTGTAATCCCGGCATACCGGGAGACTGAGGCAGGAGAATCACAAATTTGAGCAGGCCCTGGCAACTAGATGATTTATAGAATCCTGCCGCAAAATTTAAAAAATTTAAAAAAAGGTATGAGATGCAGATCAATGTCAATCACTAACACCACTGACACACAAGCGAATCACACCACTGGCACATAAGTGAATTACTTTTACAGCTAGTCTCATTGGTGAGTGGCTGATTTTATTTCTTTTGGCAGTCTGCATTTCTGTTTTTTGTCAGGCCAGATTTCCCAAATGTGCCTTCCATGTCTACATATTATTTGGAGCAGAGAAAACATCTGTACGTGGATGGCCAAAAATATGTTGAAAATAAATATCCCTCCAAAGCTGGGTGCAGTTTCGGTGTTTCTACTTGCAGTTGCACTAGAACAAGGTACAATTAATTCTAGGCAACTAAGTTAGACATTAACATACAGTCAGCAAGCAACAGAGTCCTCAATGAGCTCAGCACAAAAAATAAGACATCAGAATTATAAACTGGGCATGGGGGCACCTACACACAAGTAATCTGGAGGGTGAGGCAGGAGGATCTCTGCAAATTCCAGCCAGCCTGGATTATAGTGAGTTCAAGGCCAGCCTGAATTACATAGCAAGATTCTGTCTCAAAAAAATAATAAAATAAAATAAAATAAAATAAAATAAAATAAAAGATGAAGCAGCAATGGGAAGCAGCCAAGCCTCCCTGAGGGATAAAGAATGCTTTGAGATTATACTGTATTTAGGGCCATCTGTCTGTCAAGTCCAAATGGCCATCAGTCACCCTGGTGAGTGACCAGAGTGGACCCATCCCTTCCCAAAACGCCTTCACCGTGTGCCTGCTACATGCATGAGGTGTTTCCCTGCTCAGTCAGTATCAGCTGAGCGCTGTACTTGTAATCCTACAGTCACTTTGTGACTCTGCTCTATGAATTATCCCGACAAAGGGCCTTGGTGGCCACTCCAGGAGCTATTCTTCGTCTCATTATTTCCCAACAAAACTCTCCTGACTTCCTCGCTTGGTTCACAGCTGTTGGGGACCACAAATTCACAATGGCTAATTTTACATATTTGCCTAAGGGATAAAGGAAGAATCCGGATTATTGGCACCCCCCCATCTGAAATTTCCCATGGACTCTTCTGAGCAGGCGGTCATCTACATCCTCTTGAGTCTGAGTCTTGGGGTGAGCTGTGATCCTTACTAGTCCTACCTATCACGGGATACAGGGAATAAACAGTGGGCTTGAGGGAGTCTGATCCAGGGACGCTGACTTCCCAGCCATTGATAGAATAGTATACTTGCCTCTTGTTTTTTATTTTTCTCGCTGCATTCTCGAGCCTGACAGTCAGGACCCTTAGCCAGGTTCCCAATAGAACTGCATTCCTCAGTGTTGTGGTATGACAAAAAAAAAATACAAAAGTTTAAAACCTGGGTAGCAGCTTACCACCATATTGAGACCGGATATGTTCATGTGGCCAAACCCAGTCAGCCTTGACTGACCACGTCCAGCTGCTTTTCATACAGTCTGGTCCAGGTCAGCTTGACTCAGTCCAGCTGCAGTGCTCCTGTTTTCCTACCTAAGACTACCCTGTTTTACTAAGATGTTCCAAGGCTTGTCTAGCCAAGGATTAGACAAGGACAAGGACATATGTGATTTCACCTACCTCCTTGCCCAACTCCCTCCCAAGATTCTCCCTCCTTATGATAAAAAAAAAAAAAAAATCCCTCTGAGTCTGCTCAATTTGCCTGACAACATATGACGCAGTCTGGCATTGATTCACTACTGGCTTTTGTACTTCCTGCTCATAATCAACCAAAACTCAAAGGTAACGCAGGGCAGGTGATTTGGAACTGTTCTTCCCACCAGCTTGTCAGTATAATATATAGTTTGCTTTGCAACTTCTTGGTATAAGGTGTCCTCCTTTTGGTTTGACAGAGTTTCCTCAACAGTGGGACCAAAAAGTTGGCACATTTGACATCTACCGTGTCAGGAGTTAGGTCACCTGTGGGGGAGCCCGTTTCATGGCTCACACAGCAGCATCGTGGTGCTGTGTCCTCTGTTACACGAGGGACAGGACGGTACCCTGTGCTTTGTGTGTGAGCACCGACCCGTTCTCGGGTCCTAGAGCCCTCCTTTCTCCTGTCAGGCAGAGGTTGACTCCGGTGCAGGAAGTCCCTCAGGGCCTTATCCGCAGCACCAGGAGTGACTGATGTCCCTGCAGGCGACACTCAGTCTTGCAGGGCAGATGGTGGTTTTGCACAGACGTTTTGGAGAAACATTTAACCGTTGCTCCTGGGCCCAGGCCTGTGTCCCAGGGAACTCTGCAGCCCATAGAAAACATCGGTGATGGTTATCAAAATCACACTGCTAATACAGGAAGCGAGAGCGATTTAAGCAGATGAAGAAGCAAAACAATGAGGACGCGGCAGGAAGCATTTCCTTTTTTGTCTGACTTCATGAACATAAATGGCAAAAAAAATGAAAGCTAAGGTAAAGGCTCAGCCAACCTTAACCTCACCCTGGGTTCACACCTCGGCGCTCCTGTGCCAGGGTCTCCCAAGCACTGTCTAGCCGTGATCCTAGCCCTGCCCAGCTTTGTACCCAATCACCGGTAAGGACCAAGACACTGCTCTCACAGTCAGCAGGCCCGAGTGTTTTTCAAAGAACATCACTCACAGACCAAGGTCTGTTTTCCTCTGTTCCGATGCTGAAGCCGGAGGGCAATGCAGCACAGCAGAGAGATGGTTTGTCTCTTTCCCTGTGACATCCAGTTCTGGAGATGTCTGAGAGACAAAGTAAGAAAGTGCAAGAGCGTAGCGTGGTGTGGTGGCGATGGCTTATAATCCCAGCACTCTAGGAGGCTGAAGCAGGAGGATTACTGGATTGAGCCCAGTCTGGGCAATTTAGCAATTTAGTGTGAGACCCTGTCTGAAAATAAAAATAAAGAAAGGGTTGGGAAATTGGGTGTAATCCCAGCGCTCAGGAGGCTGAAGCAAGAGGATCATTGCAAATTGGAGACCAGCCTGGGCTGCAAAGTGAGCTCAAGGTCAGGCCAAACTGTGTAAGGAGACCCTGTCTCAAAAAGACCAAGAACAAAAAAACAAACGAAAGAAAGAAAGAAAGAAAGAAGAAAGAAAGAAAGAAAGAAGAAAGGGCTGGGAGTGTAGCTCAGTGTGAAGGTCCTGGATACAATTCTCAGTACCGCAAAATAAAAAAGATAAGAACTTAGTATTGGAAATTATTCTGTAGTATGTTTCAGGAATGAAAGCAGGAATTTGAGGGAAGCCCAGAGAGGAACAGGAGGGAGCAGACCAGAGTGTACCACACACAGGAGGCCTCTCTGGTGAACAGTTTTTTGAATCAACCGTTCTGAGGGACTGCAGACCGGAGAAACTCTGAAAGCAGAGAAAGCACCGCTTGTGAGAGGGGCACTGAGACTATGGAGGAAGTGTCCACCACGGCTGACTCCTTGCAGCAGGGCCAGGGCAGGGCTCCAGCCAAGAGACTCTTGGCCAACGTGCAAGGCCAGCCCCAGCGTCGGCTCCCAGAGTTTGCTGGCTTCTGTCACCACAGCCTTTCACTCTTCTCTGCTCTGCCCAAGATCGTATTTAAGTCTGAATCTAACCTTCTGTGACACTGACTCATTCTCTCTGTGCCTCCCATATGTATGAAATGCACATGCTAATAGACTCAGTAAGTGACTGGCGTAGGATATCCCAGTTCAGATACTTTCTGCTTCCCTACATAATCGTGACCATTGCACAAACTGTGCAGTAGAGTGTTTGGTAAAACCAGGAGGCCAACCAGGAGGCCCTGAGAATGAAAACTTTGTATATTGAGCATCATATTCGGCTGTTTATAAGGAGACAAAAGCATTGAGCCCAACCCTTCGAAATAAGCACATGAGGAGATCACCAAGGTCTGGCATACTTTGTAATGTCAGCATCCCAGTATTATGGGAGGCTGAGGCAGGACAATTAACAACAGTTTGACTCCAAACCAGGCATTTATTTATTTTACCTGAAATGAGGTCTCGCTCAGTAGCTCAGGCTGACCTTGAATTTACAGTGAACCTCCAAACTCAGTCTCCTGAGTGCTGGGATTATAGGAGTTTGCCACCACACCTGGGTTGGATAGGCAATTTAGTGACTTAGACAGAATTTGTCTCAAAATAAAAAATTAAGAGGTTGTGAGCTGGGCGTGGTGGCACATGCCTATAATCTCAGCACTCAGGAGGTTGAAGCAGGAGAATTGCCTCAGGTAGAGTCCAGTCTGAAATTTTACAAAAAACACCACACAAAAGGGCTGGGAATGTAGTTTACTGGGAAGGTGCTTGGTGTGGTCTTCAGTACCACAAAAAAAGATTGGGAAATTGTCACAGAGCCAACCGTAGGTTAGCAAACAGCTCATGGAGCATTACAAAGGCAAGGGTACCTTGTTTATTTACCTGAGTAAGACACATGGGAACTGAAATACAGCCAACATCTCTCTGGAAAATACTTCTCTCCTAATGTGAGAAAAATACAATTATTTATCTCAGTTAATCAACAATGCTTTATTGGACAATGCGTGTGAATTATTATTATTATTATTATTATTTTGATAAAAACAAAGAGGAAACATTTTGAAAGTACTTAATGTAAATAAACAAGATTCTCAAATGTGGTAGAGGAGATCTTTGGAATCAATCACTTTGTTTCCTTCATATCACTGGGTAGGGGAGGATCAGCAAAGAATCGGTTTGGACATCCTTGAAAATGCTTAGATCTCAGAAAAACAAGCAAATCCACATTGAGGTGGTGGAAAATGTGATCCATTAAGGTCAGGAAGAGAAACCGTGGCCAGGCATGGTGGCACATACCTATAATCCCAGTACTTGGAAGGCTGAGGCAGGAGGATTCCTGCAAGTTCGAGACCAGCCTGGGCTACAAAGTGAGTTCAAAGTCAGTCTGAACTGCATAGTGAGATGCAAAAACTGAAAAAAGAACAACAACAACAATAAGAAGAACAAGAAGAAAAAGCAGAAAAGCCAGAAGAAAGGAATTCTTAAGAGATTCACTGAAATAAAGTTTTGTATGACATGGAGCCTTCAGAAGTGGAGACCCAAGCACCAAGGGAAAACTGCAGGCTAAATGCTAAGCATAAATTACTTTGATTCTGCTGGGCACAGTGGCACAGGCTTGTAATCCCCACACTCGGGAGGCTGAGGCAGCAAGATTGTTGCAAATTCAAGACCAACCTGAGCTACAAAGTGAGCTCAAGGCCAGCCTGAATTGCATAGCCAGATGATGTCTCACAAAGACAATAAAACAATAACACAAACAAGGGCTTGGATTTGATGATGAATGGACCACTGTGTACACAGTACCTGGACATGGCTCATGGCGCATGGCCTGAGAGCAACACACGGAGGGAAATGAACTGCAGTGTGGCCAGTGGACCTGGGTTCTCTGGGCCTTGGGGTGGGGCGGGGACAGGACAGGGACAGGGCTGCAAGCTCAGCCTGCAGAGGAGAAGGCAGAGACTTTCCCAAGCTTAAGGCTTGCTTTTGAATTTCAGTTTCTCCTGTCTTAAGGAACAGGAATTCTGATCCCCAATAGGGTCACACACACACTGGGGATTGAGTTCACCCCGGGATGCAGCCGCAGCCCTAAAATTTAATTTTTAAAAAAAAATTCTCTCCATCACTGACTGGCCTAAACTGGGCTCAAACTTTTCATCCTCTAGCCTCATTCTCCCCATTCTGGCTGAATTTTGGATTCTATGACTTGTTTTGGGAGGAAATCAGAGGCAAGAGACAGCAGAGTACTGGGTCCTTAGCCTATTAAAGAGTAAAAGCATGATTTGTGTTTTCCTGTGAGGCAGAGAGGTACTTAAAAGCTTTTTTAAAATTTTTATTAACTAACAAACAACCATGATTTGGTGGTGCATGACTGTAATTCCAACATTCCTAGGAGGCTGAAGCAGGAGAATCACACGTTAAAGTACAGTATGGGTAATTTAGTGACATAACCAGAAACTATCTCAGAATTTTAAAAACATTTTTAAAGGCTGGGAACGTGGGAATGTTGTTCCTAAAATTCATTCTTTGATTTTAGAGAACATAAACTCATACTGGAACTCTAGTAGATTGGGAGTTTCATTCTTCTATATCAAAACCATTCTCTCTGTCTTTCTCTTATTTTTGAGAGCGGGAGATTGTAGGGAATGGGTTATTTGCTTGTTGTTTTTTAAGGTCATAGTGCCACTGAGCAGTGAGTCTGTGAACACGAACTTCCCACCCTGTAGGCTGCACCTGAAATTGCAGCATCTCCAGGGGATCTGAAGGTTCAGCAGCCCTGAAGAGCTCCAGTTCCTACTGGCCCAGTATGATCTCCAAGTTCTCAAGTATAAAGAGGTACATTTTGTTCCGACCCTGTTGACCATTAGTAACTAAAGGCTTTTCCTGCAAATTTGTGCTTAGGTTTTAATTTCCATTATCACTAAGAGCAAAGAGCTACACTAGCTGGTGACACGTTTTCCTTTAATTTAATTTACTCAGCAGCCAAGTGCCGTAGTTTGGGTCACTGCATTTGGAAACCCAACAGTGCAAACATTCTCAAGGCTAACCACAGTCATCTCATCAAAAGAGACATTCCAGGGTTCACTGTACGGGAGAGCAGAATATTGCACTCCAAAATAAGTCACGGGGGTATAAGAATTATTTTGAGAAAGAGCAGATAGAAAATTGTAAAAACAGACGCCATCTTTATAAAGAACTATTTCAGCTGTAAAGCTGTCGTCTACACCAAAGGGAAGGATGCTGGACATTCTCATCACTCGGGCTGACGTGATCTGTGTACTTTTCCAAGTAAACTCAATCCTTGCTACTCTGAGGTTCACCTCTTTTCTGCAAAGCCTTCCTTGTGCATATTTAAGAAACATTCCACTGTTAAGGACTTTGATTTGTAGGCCCAGCCACCTACTCTAAACCCTGGGGGAAGAGGCTCCTTTTCCCTAGTTTCCTGCGTCAAGAGGCTCCCAGGGTTTCTCAGTGACTGCAGAGTTCATGTTAAGATTTTCACTTAAAAATAAAACAGGAGCTACTTAGTGAGGCAGAATGCTCTCTGGGTTCTTAGCGCTGCACAGGAGAGGATTGCCGAGAGGATCCCGCCAGCCCACACGGGACCAGCAATCTTCCAGTTAAGCGCCTGGACGTCCTTATTAACAGGAGGCAGCCTGGAAGCTCTGTGAGAAAGGGGCCGATCCAGGGAACAAGGGCTTGCGATACACTCGGGCCGGCTAACTTTTCAGGTCTGAGCTGTTTGTGCCAGCAATAATCAGCGTACCAGGAGCATGAAAGGTGTTTCTGACCTTCAGGGCGAGAGGAGAGTGGGCTGAGAAAACTGTGCCGGTTGTGAGGAGGTAGGGAAGATAGGCCGGGATCGAGGAGAGCGACCAATCGCGGTGGCCGGGGTTTACTCTGCCTGGGCGGCACCTGCTCCCGGGAATAAACTCTGTGGCGCCAGGCTGTGTTTTAGTTTACCTCTAGGGGAGGTTTCCTGCGTGCAGCGGATCCCCGTCAGTGCAGAAGCGGGACAGGAGAGAGTGCGGGGAGGTTTCCACCGCTTCACGGAGACGGAGGGATTCGAAAGGCCTGCCTCGCTCGGCTGCCCGAAGTGTTACTAAGCAGACTGAAGAGAATATTAGAAGTTGCTTCTGCCTACAAATGTGGCGAGTGAGAGAAAGAAAGGAAGTACCGGGTAAGACACAGGAACAATCAAATTGGAGAAAAGCTAGGAAAGGTACACTGCACCAGAGCCCATGTGAAACGGGAAGAACAAGCACCTCCTGCAGGGCCCCCAATTCGCTGCAGTGGCCCGGAGCAGGACGCGGAGCTCGGGCGGCCTCCGCGACGCGGGGCTGGGAGTCACGGAGACCCAGGTCCGAACCAAAGGGCACACCCTGCGTCAGGGTAGGGGCTTAGCACCACCTTCTCCACTTTCCCTCTAGACGTGAGAGGGCGCCCTTTGATGGTTAGTTGGGTGATTGTCCCCGGAGCGAACAGTTCTCCATCAAGTCCGAGAGCGAGCTAAATAAGACGTTTTCCTCCACAGTTTTCAGTTTTGATTTTGGCTGAGTCACGTTCCTCTGGGGCTAAAGACGGGAAGGGCTTCCACAAGGGTGGTTCTAGGTTGTCCCTGTCACTTGCAGCGCGACAAAGTCGTGGGTGTCACCAAGCGGTCGCACTCTACGTTTCGCGGCCAGGGCCCCAAGGTCACACAACAGCTTTGAAATTGTAAGATCCAGTTGAGTTTTCAGGGGTGCACATAAGGAGGTCCCAAAGGTAGACAGGACTGCGCCAACAGCTACGTCCCTCCCATTTTCACTGCCTTGTTGAAAGGCCCTGAATCCTGAATCTCTGTCCCTGTCCTCTCAAAGTTAGGGAAAGGGACAAACAACACCCTAGGGTGAGTTGTTAGGGCCGCGGCGACACAATAGGACCCTCGACGAAAGTGGCGGGCCACTGTGGCTAGAGGTCACTCCGGTGCCTGGGATGAGTCGTCACGTGCTGTGAGTTCTGAACCATGAACACCACTCAATTGACGCGCTTCCACTACTT